>JAKVQF020000929.1:0-87768 GCA_023091115.2 Trypanosomatidae sp. Fi-14 | reverse complement strand
TTGCTTGCGTTGTGTCGCGCTGTATGTGTATATATATGCACTTCTCTTTTTCTGTGCTTCTGCATCGTCACGTCGCTGCCGTGCATGTGTGTGTGTGTGTGTCAGGGGTAACCCGCTGACTCGCGTATGCATGTGTGTGTGTGTGTGCGTTTGCTGTGTATGTTGTTTGTTACTGACTGCGATGAGGTGTGCATGCACATGGGGTGTGTATATACTGTGTGTGTATGCACGTCTTGTATGTATGCTCGTGTGTTTTGCGTGTTGTGCTTGCACACACCTACACACACACGCAAACACACACCTGTGTGTAGACGCCATGAGTGTCACGAGTGCGCGGACGGCGGTGAGTAGCGAGGTGTACAATGACGCGCAGGTGGCGGCAGCGCGTGCGTTTGTGCCGCGCAAGTCGCTGCTCGACGTGCTGCTCGAGCACGACGCGGACGTTGACCGCGACCCGGCGTACCCGTTTCGCATGCGTGTGTTGCTGTGTGGCGCGCACAGCGCCGCGTCAACGCTGAATGCACGCCTCGAGCAAGTCGCACGCGACGCCGCCGAGGCGGCTGCGGAGGCCAACTCGCTGCCGCCACGTGATCGCAACGTGCTGCAGGTGAACAGCCTCGTCATTGACTATGGTGAGCGCTTTGTGCAGCTGCTCGAGGGCGCCGATGAGGTGGTGCGCTATTATGTCAAGCTATTGTCACAAGGGGGCAGCAGCAGCAGCAGCGGTGGTGGTGGTGGAAGTGGCAACGCAAGCAGCAACGGCGCACTGTGCAGCTCTGCTGTTGTGCTCTTCCTCGACGACGACGTGCCAGCGCAGGTGACGTGCGAGTGGGTGTACGTCGACAAGGTGCCCCCGCTCGCCCTCGACGGCGCGGCGAGCGAGCAGCTGAGCGAGGACGCGCTCATGGACGCCGTTGTCGCTGACTTGCAGAAGATGGTGGAGATGGCGCGGCTGGCGAGTGCGCACGCGAGCGCGCGTGCGGGCAGCAGCAGCGGTGCTGCACTAGCGAGTGGTGGTGCGACGTTTGCCGAAGAGGCGAAGATGAACTACGCGCGGCTCTACCCGAAGACGAGCAGCCTCGACACGTTTGTCAAGAGCGGCAGCTTTCTGACGTTGCGCGACTTTGTGACGCTGTTTTGTCAGTACCCGTCGTTTGTCCGCGATGGCGACCTGGTGCACCCCGCCGACGACCCTCTCGACTTGTACTAGCACACACACATGACGACGTGCGTATGTATGTGTGTGTGTGTATGTGATGTATAGTAGCACGCAACATTGTGTACATGCGTTTGTGTATGTGTGTATGTGTGTATTTGTGTACATTTGTTTGCCATTGTCTGCTTGCTGCTTATGATGCTACTGCCATTGTGTATATGCAGCAGCGTCATGCGAGCAAAGAAGGCGGTGTCGCGTGTCAAGCAGCATGGCTCGCTGAGCAGTGAGCAGCAACAACAGCAGCAACAGCACACACAAGCGTCGCAGCGCTACACACTGACGGTAGAGAAGGGCAGCGGCGAGGCGGTGTGTTCGTTTGTCGTTGAGCTGTGCAGCAGCGAGGCACCCAAGGCGTGTGAGGCGTTTGTGCAGAATATTGCCGTGCCAGGCGCCGCGGTCGAGGGCGGCGGCAGCGGTGGCGGCGGCAACAGCACTGCTGGTGGCGGCAGCAAGGCACGTGCAAAGCAGCAGGGGGTGTACCGACGCTGTCCTTTTCGCCGCTTGACGCGGCAGGCGCTGCAAACGGGCGAGGTCAGCCCACCGCCGCCACGTACGCTGCCGCTTGCCGAGCTCGAGGCTGAAGTTGGTGCAGTGCCACACAGCCGTGGCACGCTGTCGCTGTGCCGCTACGCGGCCGCGCACGACGCGGCACAGTTTTTTGTCTGCATGACGAGCGACGTGGACGAGCTGACGCAGATGAACGCGCGCTATGTGGTGTTTGCGCGCGTTGTCGAGGGCATGGGCGCCGTTGACGCGCTTGCCGCCGAGCTCGACGCGTATACGGGCACCGACGGTGTCATTGCAGCACACTGCCCGTATGTGCTCGCAGACGTTGTCGCGCTGTAGCGTCGACAACTACGTATGCACACACATACACGATGTAAGCTAGTGCACAAGTGCACACACACACACACAAGCACACACATAGGCACACGTGCTCTGCAGGACTTGTGTGCGTTGCGCACACGTGTCTATCGTCGTGTGCGTCCTTTTGCTCTGCAACGTTGTGTGTAGTGCTGCGCAAGGTGCAATGGCGCTCGTGAGCGACACGGCCGCCTCTGCGCTGACGGTCGAGCTGCTGAAGCTGACGTGCCGCCGTGTTGCCGAGGCGTGTGCGCGACGTGGCGGCGACACGCACGGTGACGTCGAGCATGGCGACGACCGTAGCGTGCTCGTCTGCAGCGACGGCGATGACGCGGCAGCAGCGGGTCAGCTGCAGCAGCTGCGACGGGAGGCGCTCGAGCAGCGCGGTGTGCTCGTCGGCTTGCGCTTGTCGGAGCGACTGCTGTGTCGTGCGCCGGTGTTTGCGCGCGGCAGCGCACTCGACGCGGCGCGGTTTGTGGCCTATGCACTGTGGCGTGCCATGTACGGGAAGAAGATGGACGTGGTCAAGCATCTGGGCAGCGTGTATGAGCTCACGGACAAAGACCTCCACTGGCTGCAGGGCTTTCCGCGACAGCCCGACGCGACAACAACAGCAGCAGCGGCGACGATGACAACGAACAGCGGTGCCACAGCAGCGACAACAACGTCTACTGCGGCGGCAACAGCGGCTGTGCCGGCGCGTAGCGCCGCTGTCCGCGTGACGCGCAGTGACGTGCTCGTATACCTTGTCAGCATTGTCAAGGCGGCCGTGTACACGCTCGTTGGCGACGCACTCGATGTCGTTGTTGAGGCGAGCAACACGACGGGCAACGAGGTGCACATGGTGCTCGACTTTCGTGCATAACGCGCACAAACGTCTGTACACGTGTGCTTGTGTGTGCTTGTGTGTGTGCGTTGCCTGTCTTCTCTCGTCATGTACATGCCTACTAACACAGTTTGCCTACACTTACGCACACAGACACACAGACAGGTACACATATTAGCAAGACGAGCATGACGCATCTTGTGCTGCGACGTGGCGCAGGCGCGCTGGTGCAGCGCGCAGCTGCGACGGCGGCGGCGCTGTGCGTGTCGCGGCGTGGTGTGACGCTGCAGTCGGAGAAGCCGTGTGCGACGCTGGCGGACAAGATTGTGCGTGACGAGGCGCCCACAACCTTCTTTACACATCCGTGCTACGTCATGGCACGCGAGAAGATGCTGTACACGCTGTGGGTCGACATTGGCGTCTTTGCGACGTGCATCTACCCACTGCTCGCATACTTTGGCCTGGCCTACTTCTTCAAGGCATGATATCGCATGTCAATGTATGTGTGTGTATGCGTATGTGTGTATTTGTGCTCACAGAGTGGTCGGTGTGATGACGTGTAGCAACGACGTAGCAAGCTGTGCACGGTAGCGTGGACGGCATGTGAGTACGTGTATGTGTGTTAGTGTAGTAGACAAGCCATGTAGCATGCAACACGACACGCAAAAGCATGTGTGTGTCTATGTGTGTGCAGTCGCACTGTGTTGCATGTAGTGTGCTTGTCGCGTGCCTTGTGTAGACACACACACACACACACACACAGAGCGACGTGTCAGGGCGCTTGCCGTTTGGCGTGCATGCATGCGCGGTGTGTGTGCACGGACGCGTGTGCTGCGTGCTGCGCGTGTGGCGGCTGCCGCAGTCAGCGGCGCGACATGCGCAGCCCGTGGCGTCGCCGCGCCGCTGCGTCGTGCACCGCTGTTTGCACTGCCGTCCGTGATGGACGCACACGCGTTTGTGCAGTATGTACGCAAGCAGGCTGACGTGCTCGAGGAGCTCATTGTGACGCGGCGGCTTGCCGCGGACGCGGCACTGCGCTCGCGCGCCTTTGACGCGGCGGTGCGTGCGGAGGCGCAGTCGCAGTGTGCGCCGCTGCGCCGTTTGCGCCAGGTCGATGTCGAGGCGGTGGTGTACGGCGAGAAGTACAGTTTGCGGCACGAGCGCCTGGTCACTTGTCTGGTGCCGTACCAGGCAGCGGTCAACATGCTGCTCGCCCGCGTGCCACCGTGGCTGCGTGACGCATGTGTCGCTGAGCTGCGCCGCGACGAGGCCGCCGTGATGCAACAGCAGCAACAAACGACAACGTCGTCTGCGATCGCGGCGCCACCTGCTGCACAGTGGCTGCAGTGGTACGACGAGGACGTGTATGTGCACACGGGCACCAGCTACCTTGCACGCAGCGGGGCCGCCGGCAAGCGACGTGCATGCGTGTTTGGCGTGCTCGGTGACGCCGGCCATGGCAAGACGACGCTGCTCGACACACTGCTACTACAGCAACAGCAGCGGCAGCAGAGCGGGACGGCGTGCATGACGTCACCGTTGTTGTCGTCCATCGTCGAGGCGGAGCCGCACGGCGTCACACAGGCACTCCGCAGCTTCACCATCGCCAGTCCTCTGCAGCACACTGGGAGCAGCAGCACCACGAGCAACAAGAACACGACCGCATCGAGCATGACGTTTATTGACACACCAGGCCATCGCCTGTTTGTCGAGGCACGCTTTCATGTGCAGCTCATCTGCGACGTTGTGCTGCTCGTCGTGTCGGTCGCTGACGCGGTGCGCGTGCAGACGCACGAGTGCGTCAAGGTGGCGCTGAATGTCGACCGTCCTGTCATTGTCGTGCTGAGCAAGCTCGACGCGCTCGGCGACGTGCACGCGGCGCGTGCGGCGGTGCGGCGTGTGTTGGCGCAGCTGTCAGAGATGGGTCTTGACGTGACGCTAGTGCAGAATGAGGCCGATCTCGCGCCCTACGACGTCACCGCATGCACGACGACGACGACACGCGACAATGGCGGCGGCGGCGGCGGTGACGCTGTCAGCGCGACGGCGAGTGCGGCGCGTGTTGTCTTTGCGCGCATGTGCGACGTGGACGCGACGTATGCGGGCAGCAGGCGGCACCCGCGTGTGCACCTGCGCCGTCGCTGCCTGGGCGTGTGTGTGTCGGCGCGACAGCGAGTGAGGCTGCCTGTGCTGTGGCGTGTGCTGCATGCGTGCGCCGAGTATGTTGCCCCAACATGCTACAGCGACGCGACAACAAGCAGCAACAGCAGCAGCAGCAGCAGTGACGGTGGTGACGTGTCGAGCACTGCGCCGCCGTCGTCGTCGTCGTCTGAGCGTGCACGGGGCACGTCACTGTGCACGGTGCGCAACTGCGTCGTGCAGGCGGTCGTTGTCGAGGCGTCGAAGCATCTGTACAACGCCGAGGGCTTCGCACACAACGCACCGCGACGTCGCATACAGGCCGCCCTCGACGCCGCCGTGGCGCGACGCGAGCGGCGCCGTGACGCGGGCGTGGGTGGCAACATCATGGCACAGCAAGGCGGCGGCGGTGGTGCAGCAACAGCCCAGATGCGGCACATGTACAAGCGCAACCGCACAAGCACCGCATCGCTCGTGCTCGATGTGGTGGTGCGTGAGGGCGTTGTACGGCGTGGCATGCACTTTGTCGCCGACCAGGCCGAGGGCTGCGTGACGGACGTGTTCGACTACCACGGCAACGCCCTCGCGTGCGCGCTGCCGGGCGCGGCCGTGACGCTGGTGGACCGCAACAGCGTCAGCGGCTGCCCGGGCGTGGGCACGCATGTGCTGTCGATGACGAGCGCCACGGAGCGACTGCGTGTGCACCGTTATCGACAGCTGCTGCAGTGGTTTGTCGAGCTCTTCCCACACGCGCTGCACCTGCTGCGACCGCGCGGCCATGACGTGTCGTTTGCGCACCTTGGCGACTATGGCCAGCTGGGCTGCACAACGTCACTCGAGTATCAGCTGCTGTACGGCAGCAGTGGTGGTGGTGGTAGTGATAGCAAGGCGGCTGCGTCAGATGCACAAAGGGCGAGCGGCACGACGGCGACACAACAACCGCAGCAGCACGTACAAGCCACAACGAGTGTGTCCTTGTCGTCCTCGTCGCTCGACAGCGGTGGCGAGGCTGCGGCTGGTGCGCAGCTGGCGATTGCGTCGAGCGCGACGAGCATTGCCGAGTATCTGGCTGAAGTGCGCAGCAGCCTCGCACACCGCGAGGACGAGGATGAGGACAGTGATACGACAAGCAACAACAACGGCGACACTAGTAACAACAACAACGCTGTCGTGCCGTCGACGACCACAACGACGACGGCCACAACGACAAGGCGACGGCTTGGCCAGGGCCTCGTCGACGGCGATGCAGCCGTGGCGCTTGTGCATGCGTGGCGGCGTCTGCAGCACGCCACACAGCCGGCCACGCACGAAGAGCATGCGCAGCGCTTGTCGCAGTGCACACACGTCGGTGTGCTGCTCAAGGTCGACTGCTGGCACAGCGCACGCATGCTCATGCGCGAGGCGGCACGCGCGGGCACGCGGCGTGTGCACTTTGAGGTGCTCGGTGTCCGCTTCGGTGCCCTCTGCCGCGACGACATGGAGTTCTTCGGCCACGCCGTGCGCATCGTCGTGTGCTACCGCACGCCGCGCGTCACGAGTGTCGAGGTGGACCGCGCCGTGGAGGCGCAGGGGGTGTGGTTGCTGCAGACGGACCACGTGGCCGACGTGACGCCGTTTGTGCGCTGGTGCGCCGTCACGCTACACACGGAACTGGCCCCCGACGACACGCACGACGCGCGTGCAATGCTTGCGGCAACAACCACGACGACGACACAGACGACGCTCGAGCTGCCGTCACCGTCACATGACAAGCAGCAGCAACAGCAGCCGCAGCAGCTGACGTCGTCGGCGTGGTCGGGGCAGTCGGCGCAGCATGAGGGTGACGCGCAGCTGCAGCACGCGCGTCCGCCACAGCAGCCGCGCAAGCGCAAGCTGCTCGTCGTCGACAGGGCACTGTGCGACGAGGATGGGTGACGGGGGGTGATGGCGTGGCGCACACGAGTGCGTGTGACGACGCCGCCACGCGCACGTGCACGCGTCTCTCTCTCTGTGTGTGTGTGTGTGTGTGCTTGTTTTGTCTGTGCTGTTGTCATGTACTGCCTTTGTGCGAGCACAGTAGCACGTTGACTATACACATACGCTAGCACATTCGCACACTTTTGTTTGCTTACACAACAGCCCCTACTCACACATACACAGATACACACACACATACTACATACATATACATACATATACATACATATACATATACATACACGCCGCGCACAGACAAGCATGGGCAACTCGAACTCGTCCGTCAATGTCGCCAGCGTGCTCATGTCGCTGCGCAGCAGCGAGCGCGCCAGCGACGAGGTGCTCGAGGCGCTGCTCGGTGTGTCCTTGACGGCCGCTGAGCTGCAGCGCGCCCTGCCGCTGTCGACGGTGCGCGAGCTGCGGCACTGCTACACGGCGAACTTTGCGCTGCTGCTGTACTCGTGCATACGCCACGTTGTGCACGTCGCGGCGCTGCGCGCGCGTGCCGAGACGCAGCCGCTGGTGCTGACGCACGAGCAGCTCGGTCGACTGCTGACGGCGCTGCAGCTGCTGCAGCGCCTGCTGCCCGTTGCCCACGAGGACGGCAACACGCCACTGTCACCGCCAACACCGTCGACGACGACGCCGCCGCCTGCCGCAGCGGCGGCAGCAGCAGCAGCAGAAGGCACGACAACAACAACGGCGGCAAACGATGTCCCGTCCCCACGCACACGCGCGACGCTGCACTTTACGCGTCTCTTCTTTGTCGAGGGCCGCACATGCGACGACAGCGCCCCCGACGCAACCTTCCCGCTGCTGCCGTGTCAGCGCAAGCACGACGCGACAGACGACACGACAGACACCGCACTAACCGAAGCGACGACGACGACGACGGAGCAGCACACGGACGACACGACGACAAGCGATGCTGCTGCTGCTGCTGATGCTGCTGCGCCACACCGCACACTCGGCGCGTCACTTGTCTGGGCGCTCGTCGAGTGCTGCTTTGTGCGTGGCTTGACGCTGCCATCGACGCCGTCGGGCGCGGTGGGCGGCACGACGACGGCTGCTGCAGCTGCAGGTGACGAGGCGACAACGACGTCGACGAGGACGGCGTCGCGCCTGAGCCTGGCACACCCCGATGTGTACGAAGACCTGCTGTGGTACGGCGGTGTCGGCAACGTCGATCCGTTTGTCTACGGTGGTGACGGCAGCAGCAAGGGCAGCAGCAAGAGCAGCAGTCTGACGAGCTACACCCCTGTCACCCCCTCGTTGCCCTCGAGTGCGCACCGCGTGCGTGCCGAGCTGCTCACGACGCTGCTGAACGCGCTTGCGGCCCCGCTCTATCACCCCTCTGCCGCGAGCTACCGCGATGACGTCTTCAGCGAGGCGCTGCTGTCGACAGCCGTTGTGCCGCTCGCGCCGACGCTGGCGGTGTCGATGCTGAACACGATCCTGCGCTACAATCCGTACGGCACCATACCGTACATGAGCCACTTTGTCAGCAGCGAGGAGGGCGTCGTCGTTGGCAGTGCGCGCGTGCTCGTGGCGGCGCTGTCGTGTCGTGGCATACAGGTGCCGCAGCCTGCCGCGGACGTTGACGTGACGGCGGCGGCGGCCGCGGCCGCCATGGCGGCGAGCAGCAGCAGCAACGACGCGGTGAGCGCGACGCCGCAGCCAGACGAGCGCGACGCCTCGGTGACGGACGCGGCGACGGCGCCGGCGTCGTCACAAGCCGCAGCAGCGACGGGCGCCACAACAACAACAGCAACAACAGCAACAACAACGATGTGCTGGGTGCACAGCATACGTAAAGTTATCAGTGAGCTGACGCTAACCGAGGCCAAGTACATCATTGAGCGTCTGAAGACGATGGTGACGCTGAAGACGTTTGCCGAGACGACGTTTCTGCCCGACTCGCAGCGCCGCTTCGAATGCTACGACGAGTTTATGCAGCTGCTCTGGCACCTGGTGGCGCTCTCGTACGCGGTGCACTCGCAGCTGTGCAGCAGCCCGCACGTGCTCGACTACCTGGCGCCGCTGCTGCGCTACGGCTTGGAAGTGCGCTACAGCACTGGCCTGGTCAATCAGCTGCAGACGGTGCTGTTTGTCCTGCTGCGGCTGTCTGAGCAGCGCTCGTTTGCGGTGCAGTGCAACCGGCCATGCAAGGTCGTCGCGACGTATCCGCTGCCAGTGCTGCCGGCCGGGTCGACATACCACGACCTCATCGTCCTCTCCCTCGGCCTCGTGCTCGGCACACACGAGGCGATGCTGCGTACGTTGCTGCAGCCGTGTGCGGTGATTGTGTCGAACTTGGCGCCGTACATGACCGCCCTCGGCGCGGCCGCGTCGACGCGGCTTGTCGTGACGTTTGCGCAGTTTGCGACGCGCGTCCTTGACGCCGAGGCGCGGCGCGGCGGCAACAATGGCAGCGGCAGCGACAAGGCAGACGAGCAGGGCATCGAGCAGGCGAGTCGCTCGACGACGAGCATGCAGAACAACAGCGGCAGTGGTGACATCATCACAGACGACGAGGTGGTGATGGTGTACACGTGCGAGGCGATTGCGAGTCTGCTACAGTATCACGAGAGCGGCGCGCACTACCTGCTCGCTGCCCTCGTCGACTACCGCGACACGGTGCGTCGCGTGCGTGCAACGTACGCGCCGCCACAACAAGCGAGCGCTACGGCGACTGACGCGAGCGGTCGACGACGCAGCAGCAGCAGCAACAGCAACACGGCCGCGGCGCGCATGACGCTGCCGCTGCTCATCACCACACTCGACCTCGCCGTGTCGGCGGCGCTGCCGTATGTCGAGAGCGTCACCGACGCCACGACGGCAACGACGGCAACGACGCCACCCGCAGCGACGCCGACAGCGAAGGATGTGTCGACGGCGACGACAAGTGCAGCGAGTGAGGACGCAACAACGACGTCAACTACAGGCAACAACAGCACGGCGACAGCAGGCAATGCACCACGCGTGGACGCGCCGACGGTCGTCAACGCCGCTGCCATGGAGAAGCTGCGCATGCTGACACTTGTCGGTATGCTACCCACACCGCACCGCATCATCACGAAGCTGTTTCGTGTCACGGCGAGCACCGAGCAGTGGGCGCAGATGGCGTTCTGGACAAGCATGTATATGTATTCACGCAACAACGCCTTTGGCGACGCCGCCGCGGCACGCATGCTGCACTTTGCGTAGAGTACACAATGTCAACAGCAGCAACAGTAGTAAATCTCACTCTTTCTACACACGTATGTATTTGCATGTATGTATGTGTGTGTGTTAACGTTTACGCGCGACACACACACACACACATACACATGCGTGTCGTGCGCAAGGCGTGACATGTACGCATGTACAGGGCCAAACAAGTCATACGCATACACGTGCGCACATGTGCGTATGTGTGTCTGACGTTGTGTGCACGTATACAGTGCGATGTCGTTACGTATATAGCAAAAAAAAGTAGTGTGTACTAACACACACACTCACACACACACTCACACACGCATAAATATATATATACACTTATATAAACAAGCATACAGTACACCAATATATACACACTGATGTCACAACAATGTGCGAGAGAGGCGCACGAGCAATGTATCGACGCGTATGTAGCCTACTTTTTGTCACGCAGTGTGTATGTACGTACGCACGTGTGGTCGACGAGGGCAAAGGCAAAAGGAAGATGGCAGGGCAGCAGGAGCGAGGTGACAAGAACATTGTCATGTGTGTATGTGTGCGTGTGTGTGCGCGGATGAGCAGATGTTCGTCATGTAGTGTGACCAAACATAGACAGCAGATGTAGCGTGTCACAAGGCATTGGTGCCATTTTGTCGTCGTCGTTTCTGCATGTGTGTGTGTGTGTGTGTGTGTGTGCAACACAATTGCTTTGTGCAGCGGAAACAACAGCATACACTCACGCACAGCTGAGCAAGTATGTGTATGGTTGTGTTGCACTGTGTCATCTTTTACGATTGTTTGTGCATGTCATACAGCGCTACAAGCAAACAAACAAACATACACACACACACACACACACACACACCATGCAGACGCATCGTTGCATGGCCGTCAAGGTGCCTGCGCACCTCGAGTGCGCCATTTGCTTCGACACACTGCGTGCGCCCGTGCAGCTGCTGCGTTGCGGTCACATCTTCTGCACACACTGCGTCCGCGACGCACACGCGACGCGGTGTGCGGTGTGCGGCAGTGATGTGGTCGGTACGCAGTCGCCCAGCGAGGAGTTGTGTGGGGCGGCGGCGGCGGTGGCGGTGGTGTGCAGCCGCTGCGGCTGGCGTGGCACGCGACACGACGCCGAGACACACTGCTGCGGCAGCGACGACGACGACGACGACGCACACGAGCGCAGACCCAGCAGAACACACCACAACGATGAGGAAAGCGTGACAGCAGCAGCGACAGCGACGGCAACGACGGCGGATGTGCATGTGGTGTCGACGACTGTGCGCTACTGGGTGCGTAGTCTGCCACGACCTGCACAGCGACACAAAGACGACAAGGGCGTGGCTGCGTCATTGTCATAGTACAATTTTAGCGCGCACATACACAAAACATACACACACATACACACACACACACACACACACACACACACACACACGCCAGCGACGGCAAACGTTTGCTTTGTTTGACGCTTGTGGCGGTGCAGTGCGCAGTGTGTGTGTGTGTATTGGTGTCGTGCTTCTACACGGCACTCTGCTTGCATCGACATACACACACACACACACACACACACACACATATGCATACATATACAGCCATAGTAGGCGGGGAGGACAGCGGTGCACATGGCAGGCAACGAGCACGACGACGTTGACGTCAACACGGTTGCCGTCACGCTTGGCGGCAGCAGCAGCGCAACAGAGGCGACAAGGATGCGGCGCGGGCGACGACGTGTCATGTATTTTGTCGACACCGATGACGCCGCCTTGTCGGCGGCAACAGCGTACACGGAGCACCACATGATGCGCGTGTCACGCGTGCAGTGCACACACGCCCTCGTCCACTCGCTCGGCCTCGACGCGGCGCTGACGGTGGCGATGGCGCAACCGGCAAGCACGGCGGACATGTGCGTCTTTCATCGCGAGGCGTACGTGGCGTGTCTG
Source organism: Trypanosomatidae sp. Fi-14 (assembly GCA_023091115.2). Taxonomy (NCBI): domain Eukaryota; phylum Euglenozoa; class Kinetoplastea; order Trypanosomatida; family Trypanosomatidae; species Trypanosomatidae sp. Fi-14. The sequence continues at coordinate 75,623 of JAKVQF020000929.1, read as the reverse complement.
CGCGCGGCCCCGCGCATCTGCGGCGACCCGCTCGAGGCGACGGCGCTGTCGTTTCAGCGCGAGTTCGACGTCCCCGCCGGCAGCACCACAAGCGACTGCCCGTTGTTTGCACATGTCTGGCCCATGGTCGCCCAGCAGGCGGGCGCCTCGCTCGCGTGCGCCGACGCCCTGCTGCGCGGTGACGCGGACGTGGCGATCAACTGGGCCGGTGGCATGCACCACGCCGCCGCGGCGCACGCGAGCGGCTTCTGCTTTGTCAATGACGCGGTGCTGTGCATACGCCGTCTGCTGCGCCGCTACGCTCGTGTGCTGTACCTTGACCTGGACGTCCACCACGGCGACGGCGTCGAGGCCGCCTTCAGCGGCAATGCGCGTGTGCTGACGGTGTCGCTGCATCAGTACGGCGACGGCTTCTTTCCTGGCACGGGCGGTTACGAGAGCAACGGCGGCAGCAACAACAACAACGGCCACGACGAGAGCGACGATGACGACGATGAGGATGTGGTGGTGATGGCACAGAACACGGATGCGGGTCGCTGCCATGGCCGATGTGCCGCCACGAGGTCACACGACACAGCATGTAGCTGTACGTCATCATTGTCGTCGTCGTCGTGTTGTTGCTGTCACGGTCGTTGCTCGCTTGGCAGTGGTGCGACACACGTCGACGAGGCAGACGCCGATGATGCGTATGCCACACACACGCCCGTGTCGTCACACACTGGCGATGCCGCCATGGCTGCTGCTGCGGCGGCAGGCAGTCGCTTTGCTGTCAATGTGCCGCTGCCGCCACGCACCGGTGACGCGGCCTACCTGCTGTCCTTTCGCATGGCGCTCACCACCGCTGTGCACTGCTACGACCCGCAGGCGGTGGTGGTGCAGTGTGGTGCCGACACCATCGCCGGCGACCTCATTGGCCGCCTTTGTGTGACGACGGTAGCACACACGCAGTGCGTCGCCGACGTGCTCGCGCTCGAGTTGCCGACGGTGCTGCTCGGCGGCGGTGGCTACCACGTCTACCACACGGCGCAGTGCTGGGCGGTGCACACGGCCACGGCCGTTGGCCGCACAGCCGCACAGCTGCCGTGCTACATCCCGCGACACGACCCGTACTATGCCGAGTATCGCAAGGCGTGTGTGCCGCTGCGGCCGACGCTGCACGTCCTGCTCGACGCCGACGTGGACAAGCCGCTGAGCTTGGCCGAGAGCATGCCGCATGTGTGGCGGTTGTGTGCGAGTGTGCGGGCGCAAATGCGTGCGGCGCGGCTGCTGCGACAGCACTTTCTGCGCACCATTGCGCTTGCGACGCAGCAGCACCGCCTGCGACACGCGCCGCTGCCGAGCAAGAAGGAGCGACCGCGTCACGGCGGCGGCAGCAATGGCAGCAACGGCAAGGCGGTCGTGACGACCACGTCGCCGTCAGCCGACGCGGCAGCGCGGACGGCGACGACGGCGACAGACAGCGGTCTGTCACCGCGCACATTGGCCGCACGCAAGCGACGTGACGAGCAGCGCGCGCGTCGTGCGCGCGAGCGACGACGCAAGAACAAGGGCAGCGCCGCTGTGGCAGGCGACGGGTGACGTGCAATGTGCGTGTCGCAGTGCATGCCGCAACGTCTGTTTGCGTTCGTGTGTGTTGCCTCATGCGTTGCTCATGTTGCCCTTGTGTCAGCACTCGCTCCTCTCTCTCTCTCTCGCTGCCTCGCTGTTGTTGTTTGCGCATACACACATACAGTACATATACACATACGCATATAAACGCATATATACTCATTGTGTGTGTGTTTGTGTGTGTCTGTGTGTGTCATCTTCTTGTTCTCTCTTTGTGTGTGTGTGTGTGCGCACGTTGCCGCCGCTGTTACTGTCACCATCCTAGTCGTCCTTGTTGTTGTTGTCGCAGCCGCACAACACCACCACCGCATCGTCCATGGCCAACTTTTGCATTGGCGAAAACTTTAGTGAAGAGCTGACGTGTGCCGTCTGCCTCGACTCGTGGAAAGACCCGGTGGAGCTGCAGGAGTGTCAGCATGTGCTCTGCCGGGACTGTGTCAAGAACATGGTCGAGTGCCCCATCTGCCGCGCGCCAATCAAGTCGGTCGCGGCGGCGCACCGCACACTCGTCAACTTGGCGCAGCAGGTGCAGGTCAAGTGTGGCCGCTGTGGCTGGTGTGGCACACGCGAGCAGAGCGCCCATCACGTGTGTGACCCGAACAAGGTAGACGAGGTGGCGCGACAGCAACAGCAGTTTTACAACTATGACTATGCAAACACGAATGACGCCGGTAGCAGCAATAACGGTGGCGGTGGTGGCACCACTGCTGCTACTGCTGCTGCGCAAACGTACAACAACTACAACAACACGACGACGACGCCGCCGGCGGCGTCACCGTCGCGGCCGTCGTTGCCCACGCCGTTCAATGCCTACACAACGGCAGGTCGGCCATCGGGCACATTGTCACAGCAACAGCAGCAACAGCAGCAGCAGCAGCAACAACGCACACGGCGACACACGGTCGTCGAGCCGACGGGGCCGACACCGTGGGTGCAGTACAACATGTCGCAAGTCGAGTATGATCAGGTCGTGTCCTTGTTTGTCTACTTTGACAGCGACGAGAGCGGCCGTCTTGACCGGCAGGAGGTGTCGCGGCTGGCGCGGTGGCTGAACTTTGCACAGAGCGACGAGGACATACGACGCTTGTTTGACGACATGGACAGCGACCACAGCGGCTCGCTCAGCCTCGGCGAGTTCCTGACGTGGCTGCGCGACAACCGGCCCAACCCGGACGCGCTGTACGGCCTGACGCAGGCGCAGTACAACACGATCATGATGCAGTTCCACACCTACGACACCGACCGTGACGGCTACCTCGGTGTTGACGACTTTACGCGGCTCGTGATGAACATTGGCGATGTGCGTGACATTGCCAAGGGTCATCGCCTGTTCCAGATGATTGACCGCGAGCACACGGGCCGCGTCAGCTTGCACGACTTTTTGCGCTTTCGCGCAGGACGTGTGTAAGACGCGCTTGTACACCCATACATACATACACATACACACACGCATGTTTGTGTATATGCGTGTATGTGTGTGTGTGTGTGTTTACAAGAAGAGGACCAGGTACGTGCAAGTATGTGTTTGTGTGCGTGTATATATACTCTTGTGTGCGTGTGCATGTGTGAAAAGAAACAAAGGGCGAGTACATTGCCCCTTCCTCTCTTTCTCTGTATGTGTGCGTATACACATGTGTTTGTACACGATGACGGTGTTGTGTTGTGTGTGCTGGTGGTCGTGACGTACATGACAGGTAAGTCACACGTGTACACGTAAGCATACGTTGCGAAAGATGTGTGTGTGTGTGCGGGGCGGTGACTTGTAACACGCGCATACGTGTGCGTGTGCGTTTCGCGACGCACGTACGTGTGTATGTGTATGTGTGTGTGCGTGTGTTGTCGTTACTTGCGCGCGTTCATGCACACATAGCACGTGCATGTAGCAACTTGTGTGCACACACACACACACACACACAATAACACGCATACTTGTCTGCTACACGAGTTGCCTCGTCTGCCTCATCTTTGTCTACTGCTACACGCAGCCTTTCGACACCGAGACACACCACACACACATACGTACAAACGTAGACGTTCGCCGTGGCACAGGTGTGATGGCCGACGTGGACGCGTTTCACGAGTATCAGCTGCGCTCGAGCTTGCTGGCGGAGCGGCAGCGTGCGCTGGACGCGCAGCGAATGACGGTGCAGGAGTTGCGTCTGCAAGTCGAGGCCCTGCAGCGCGAGACGGCGATGCGCGAGGAGCAGCTGCGCGCCGAGCATGACAAGTACACGCAGAAGAAGGCGCAGCAGGACGCCAAGCTGCACGCACGCGCCGAGGCGGTGCGGGCAGAAGAGGAGCAGCTGCGCCGCGTCGTCGAGGAGGAGGAGCAGCTGCGCGCTGCCATTGACGACCGCGACGCACGCACGCGCGCCGCCGAGGAGGAGGCGGCGCAGCTGCGCGCACTCGACGCCCACCTCGACGACGCCGAGGCGAAGCTGAACGAGCTGAAGGCGCAGCTCGAGGAGCGCGATGCGGCGGTGATGCGGCTGGAGGCGTGTGTGGCGCGGCAGGAGAGGGTCAGTGACAAGCGACACGCCGCGTTTGCCGAGGCACTGCCGTCGCACGAGGTGCTGTTGCCACGCGTCGTTGCGGAGAAGAGTGCGAGCAGAGGCAACACCAACAACAACACCAACACAAGTAGCGACAGCGGTGGCAACAGCCTCGGTGATGGCAACGGCTACAACGACACGGCAGGCAGCAGCTTCGCCGCGGACATGGGCGGCGAGAGCGTGCTGCTCGTCGACGATGTGCTGAGCTGAGCATACATAGACGCACGTGCACACAACGTAGACATGCACACATACAACGTAGACACGCACATACACATGCCGTGTAGACACGCAGCGTTGACGTGTACAACGAGTGCCGCTGTGTGCTGTAGAGAGAGCAGCGTGTAGTGCTAGACGAAGAGGACAACAAAAAACAAGTCGAACACACGCACACAGTGTGTGTGTCATCTTGTACGCGATGATGCACTGTGACTTGCTTTGCGTGTTGCTACGATAGCGTACACACATACACACATACACTGAGGACGACGACGACGCAGCCGCTGTCATGTCCGTCATACGTCGCTTGCCGACTGAGGTGGTCAATCGCATTGCGGCCGGCGAGGTGGTGCAGCGGCCGAGTGCGGCGCTGAAGGAGCTGCTCGAGAACGCGCTCGACGCGGGCAGCACGACGATCACTGTCACCGCCGTCGACGGCGGCCTCGAGCTGCTGCAAGTGAGCGACGATGGCTGCGGTGTTGGCTATGACGACTTACCTCTGCTGTGTGCGCGTTACGCGACGAGCAAGCTGCGCACCTTTGCCGACCTGCAGCACATACACTCCTTTGGCTTCCGCGGCGAGGCGCTCGCGTCCATCTCGTACGTTGCCCGCGTCACGGTCATCACGCGCTGTCGCGCAAGCGGCGCAGAGGCCACGCACACGACAGACGGCGACGACGAGGACAGCAATAACAGCAACGACAACAACACGCAGAAGGGCGGCGGCAATGACGATGGCGGCGCGCGTGCGATGACCGACACGGCGCACACGTCACGACGTCACCGGTGCGAAGTAGCATGGCTGTGTCGCTACCGCGATGGCGAGCCTGTGCAGGCGCCCGAGGCGTGTGCGCGCAGCGCGGGCACGACGATACGCGTCGAGAAGATGTTCTACAACACCGCCGTGCGCCGTGCTGCGCTGCGGCCTGGCGAGGAGTGGAGTCGCATTGTCGACGTGGTTACGCGCTACGCGTTTGCCTTTCCACACGTTAGCTTCACGTGCACACGCGCAACGCCTGGCAGCGGCAGTGGCAGTGGCAACAGCGGCAGTGATGTGCACTTTCCGCGTCACTCGACGACGCTCGACAACATATGCCTCGCCCACGGTCGCACCATTGCCTCGCACCTGCACCTCATACACAGCCTCGACGAGGACGACAAGAGCGACGACGACAACGACGACGACGACAAGAGCGACGACGAAGAGGAGACGCGCACGACGTCGGCAACAGCACCACGGCGGCGGCGGCGGCGGCGCGGTGACGAGGATGCGGACGTGTGGCGCCGCTACGCTGCGGCGGCGCGACGTGTCGAGGCGCTGCGCGAGGACGACGTCGGCGTCGTTGGCAGCAGACGCAACAACAACAACACAGGTGACGACGACGACGACAGCAGCGATGCTTGTGCTGGACGACACGCACTCGCCGGCTACGCGAGCGATAGCGGGCTGCAGCAGCTGAGCAAGACGCAGCTGTGCCTGTTCGTCAATCGCCGCCTTGTCGAGAGCAGTGCGGTGCGTCGTGCCGTGGAGGCTGTGTACAGCGCGGTGCTGCCAGCGCATCGTCGGCCCTTTGTCGTACTCTTTGTGACGCTGCCACCACAGCGCGTGGACGTCAATGTGCACCCGACCAAGAAGGAGGTCAGCATACTCGACGAGGACCTCATCTTGTCGCGCCTGACGCGGCGGCTGCAGGACATGCTCACGACGACGGCCGCGTCACGTGCCATGCCACTGTCACTGCGCAGCAGTGCCGCGACGGCATCGTATTCGTCATCGTCGTCGTTCGCCGCACGACGCACGCCATTCGCCCAGGACAGCGCTGCGACGGCGAGTGCTGCTGCTGCTGCCACGCCGACTGTCACTGCGCCCGTGTTGCCGCCAAGCTACGTCGTGCGCGTCGAGCCACAAAAGGGCGCCCTCGATCGCTTCTTGCGTGCGCACAATGAACAGACACAAACAACAGCAACAACAACGTCATGCACAGCAACGCGAGAGCAGCCGCGGAGCAATGACAGCAGCGGTGTCGCAGCTGCGGTCGCCGACATGTGCACGCCGTCGACGGCAGGTGCGGCAGAGACGACAACAGCAGCTGCCACAGCAGTAGCGGCGCCTGCAGTGTGCGCACCACAGCTGGCACGCAGCAATCGCGACGGTGTGCCTGTCGTCACCAGTGTGCACGACGACGACGACGACGACGACGACGCAGTGGCGTCAGACCTGATGCTCGAGTTCAAGCGTCACCGCAGTGAGGTGTATGCGTCACTTGGTGAGGCGGCAGAGGCACGCGCAGCACACACACAGGCAGCGGCGACGACGGCCACGTCGCCTGCTGCTGCTGCTGCTGCTCTTGTTGTCGCACGCACAGCAGACGACGGCGGCGGCGGCGGCGTGGACACGGCAGTGGGCAACACGGACGACAAGGCAGCTGGCATTGCCGCCTCGTTGCTGCAGTACTGCGTGCGCAGTGACGCGACGCGCGCAGCACCTGCCGTCGACCAGGCGTCGTGCACACGCACACTGCAAGAGCGTAGTCGCAGCGACGACGACAACAACAACACAATGACGATGTCGTCGACTGCCCTCGTGCCCGTTGGCGAGGTCGTCGACCGCGTACTGACGAGTGTGCAGCGTGTGGTGCGCGACATGGCGGCGGCGAGCAGCAGCGACGCGGCACGTCGTCTCGTGCGTGACCTGGTCTACGTCGGCGTCGCCAGCGCCTACTCCTTCTTCGCGCAAGCCGGCACGGTGCTGTACCTGCTCGACACACTGCGTTGTGTGCGCCTTGTCGTCTACCAGCGCATCTTTTTGCGCTGGGCGCAGCCCGCCCTGCCGCGTCCGGCGTGTTTTGTGTTTGCCACCCCTCTTCCGCTGCGTGCGCTGTTGCACTTTGCGGTGCGACACGACGCGGCACACCTGACAGGCTTGCCAGCGGCACTGCAGCTATCCGTGTCGTCCTCGTCAGCAGCCGCAGCACATGAGCCTGACGGCAGTGCGTGTATGACTGCTGCTGCTGCTGACGACGACGACGACGACGTGCATGCGTATGTGCAGCCGTTGCTGCGCCGCCTCTCGCGGTGGCGGGCAATGCTCGCGGATTACTTTGATGTGCACATCACAGACGACGGCTGCTTGGCGGCGCTGCCGTGCGGTCTGAACAAGCATTGGCCACCGCTGCTGCGTGCGGTGCCGCTGTTTGTGTGGCAACTCGCCGCCACCGTGCCCTACCCGGACGATGACACGGACACGAGCGACAGCACGAAGGACGACGAGGAGGCGGCGACGGTGGCGGAGCGGCGCTGCTTCGAGCGCGTGGCGCACTGCATTGCGGACACGCTGTACGGTCTTGCACCACATCGTGCGTTGTGCATGCACGATGACAAGGATGACAAGAGCAGCAGAGACGACGAGTGCAATGACGACGAGGACGAAGAGGCGGACGATGACATTGATGAGTGCAGCGGCGGCAGCAGACGGACGGCGTGTGGCCCGTCGTCGTCTACGTCGAGGGCGGCAGACAAGCAGTCAAGCAGCAGCAATGGCAGTGGCAGCAGTGGCAGCAGTGGCAGCGGTAGCGGCAACTACATGATAGCAGACGACGCGGCAGCAACGCCGTCGCTGGAGGAGGCGGTGCAGCATGGTCTGTTGCCATGCCTGAAGAACACGCAGCTGTGTATCGTGCCCGCGTCGCTGCTGAACGACGGCACCGTGCACGCGGTCGTCAGCGTCGAGGCGCTGTACAAGGTGTTCGAGCGCTGCTAAGAAAAACAGAGAAACACAGACACAGATACACACATACATTTACTTACATAGACAGATGCACAGAGACAAGCAGAAGAGACACGTCGGTCGATGTGGTGACGCGAACAACGACAGCATAGACGCAAACGCATATACATACACATACAAGCACACATGTACACACACGCCAGCACGCTGCTACATGGCACGCACACGCATGACACTGACGACTGTGCACATGTGCATGTATGTATGTATATGTGTGTACACTCATGAAATAAAAATATACGTACGACCTTGCATGTTACGTTGTCACTTGTGCATACATACATATACACACACACATACACACTGCTGCATACACAAACACAAGCACACAGACGGCGTGTGGCACGCAGTGCACGAGCAGGCAGTGCACGAGCACGTCTACATTGTTCTCTAGACGTACATACACATACATAACAGCATACACGTATTAGCGTACATATACACTTACACACATATATATATATATATATATATATATATATATATATATATATATAGAGAGAGAGAGAGAGAGAGAGAGAGAGAGAGAGAGAGAGAGAGAGAGAGAGAGAGAGAGAGAGAGAGAGAGAGAGAGAGAGAGAGAGAGAGAGAGAGAGAGAGAGAGAGAGAGAGAGAGAGAGAGAGAGAGAGAGAGAGAGAGAGAGAGAGAGAGAGAGAGAGAGAGAGAGAGAGAGAGAGAGAGAGAGAGAGAGAGAGAGAGAGAGAGAGAGAGAGAGAGAGAGAGAGAGAGAGAGAGAGAGAGAGAGAGAGAGAGAGAGAGAGAGAGAGAGAGAGAGAGAGAGAGAGAGAGAGAGAGAGAGAGAGAGAGAGAGAGAGAGAGAGAGAGAGAGAGAGAGAGAGAGAGAGAGAGAGAGAGAGAGAGAGAGAGAGAGAGAGAGAGAGAGAGAGAGAGAGAGAGAGAGAGAGAGAGAGAGAGAGAGAGAGAGAGAGAGAGAGAGAGAGAGAGAGAGAGAGAGAGAGAGAGAGAGAGAGAGAGAGAGAGAGAGAGAGAGAGAGAGAGAGAGAGAGAGAGAGAGAGAGAGAGAGAGAGAGAGAGAGAGAGAGAGAGAGAGAGAGAGAGAGAGAGAGAGAGAGAGAGAGAGAGAGAGAGAGAGAGAGAGAGAGAGAGAGAGAGAGAGACAGAGAGAGAGAGAGAAAGACAAAGCGGAGTAGCAGGTTAGCGTTGTTGTGACTGCGTTTGTGTGCACACGCACTATGCGCCACCCATTGTCGTACACGCGTGCGGCCAACAGCGGCCACACCACACTGCAGCGCAGCAACAGCAACAACAATAGCAATCGCACAAGCAGCCACAACAACAGCAGAGCAGCAGCAACGACGGGCACATCGTCTTCATCCTCTTCGTCTTCGCGTGCGCCAGTGACGCGTGCGACACCCTTGTCCGTGTCGGCGCTGCAGTCGGTGACGGCTGCCACGTCGTCGTCGCAGCAGCAGCGCGTGGGTGTAGCGACGACGACGCGAGCGCCGGCAAGCGCGCTCACACGCAGCAACAGCAGCAGTGGCGGTGCTGCTCGCGCCGTGGCGCCGCGACTGCGTACGCACTCGCTGCACACACGGCCACTCGACACGGCGCCACGCGATGTGTGTTACCTACAACGCAACAAGCCGTCAACACCGCTGCCGGCGACACTGCTTGCGGCGACAACAACAACAACAACAGAGGCCGTCGAGGACATGACAGCAGTCACATTGCTCTCGCAGCCGCTCGTGGCGACACCGTCGACGACGACGACGACAACGACACTCACCACCACCACAACGACAACGACAACAGCACCACAAGCAACAGCCACAACAGCCTCTGCCACAACATCCGCCACACGTGCCAGTGTGACGAGTGAGCGGCATGTGCGCGCAGATGTGCGTGCGCAGGTGCCCGTGGCGCACATACGCATTCGACCGCTGCTGACGCGCCTGGGTGAGCGCAACGAGCAGCGTCGTGTGTTCTTCCTTGACCACGAGAATCTTGTCGTTGTGCTTGGCGATGCCATGACGAGTGCGACAACAACAGCAGGGGCAGGAGTAGCAGCGAGTGTCGTCGGCACAATGGCGGCTGCTGCTGCTGCTGTCAAGACAACAACAATGCGTCGCAGCTATAGCAGCACCAGCAACCTCAGTCGCAGTAGCAGTAGCATCAGCGCAGCCACACAGCAGCGTCGCCGTCGTGATGACAAGCGTGTAGTCGGCAACAACAACAGCAACAACGCTACTGCGGGCACTGCCTTTGTGCCGCCGCCACTGCGCAAGCGCAGGTCGTGCGACGATGTGCTACACGGCGACGACAGTCGTGCGCATGCACACGCCACACCCGTGACAACGTCACTGACAACGTCGGCAACCACGTCACCGACGGCAGCGCGACGTGCCGGGCGACAAGCCGCAGTGCCCACCACCTCGTCATCGTCTGTCGACAACAATAACGGCAGCAGTGCTGCTGCTGCTGCAGCAGCCACAGCGCGACGTCACTACAGCTTCGAGTTTGTGCACGACGAGGACGCCACGCAGGAGGACGTGTTCGAAGAGAGTGTGCTGACGTTTGTTGACGAGGCGCTGATGGCACACAATGTCGCCATATTGTGCTACGGGCCCACGGGCAGTGGTAAGACGTACAGTATGATGGGCAGCGATGTCAGTAGTAGCAGCAACAACAGCAACAACAACAACAACGTGAGTGCGGCACTGTCGTCGGCCTCGTCGCCACTGATGGTGATGACAACAATGGCGACGGCGTGTGCCGATGACGACAAGGATAACGATCATGATGAGGAGGAGGAGGATGAGGACTGGCCGCGTGTACTGCAGCGCTCGACGTACAGTCGTCATCGTACACGCAGCAGTGCGGCGGCGGCGGCGGCGCACGACGACGATGGCAGTGCGCGGACGACGACGACGACAGCGTCACAAAGCGCAGGTGCAGGCACGACGACGACGTCGTCACTGGTGTCCATCTCGCCAGCGTCGTCGCCGTCGGCGTCGCCGTGTGCGGTACGTCGCGGCAGCGGCAGCCATCGCGGCAGCAGCAGCAGTCACGGTCGTGGTGGCGGCGGCAGTCGCAGTCGCAGCGCGTACAGCGCCGTCAACACGGCAGAGATGGGCATCCTACCACGCCTTGTGTGTGTGCTGCTCGATCGACGTGGTGTGCCCGTCGTGCTGACGCGCGAACACAGCATTGTCGTCAGCAATGGCAGCAGCAGCAGCAGCAACAACAACGGCGCTGTTGCAGCGGCAGACGATGGCCAGGCTGCTGCTGCGGCTGCCGCCCCGTCATCGTCGCCGTCGCCGTCGCCGTGCTCGTCACCACCACGGCACGCCACCCTCACACTGCGCAGCATCGCGTTCTACGGTGTCGAGCTGTACATGGATGTGCTCTATGACCTGCTCGACCCGGCGAAGCGACCTGTGCACAATGTCAGTGATGTTGGTGGGCTGTCGGCGCTGTGTCAGCGCCTCGACAGTGCGGCAGACGAATACGCACAGGCACAACAACAACAGGTGCAACAACAGCAGACGCAGGCAAGCAAGCCGAGCAGTCGTCGCAACTCGCTGCGTCCGCCGCCGTCGTCGTCAGCAACAACAACATCTGCTGCTGCTGCTGCTGCTGCGCCTGCTGCTGCTACACGGCGTGGTGGTGGTATCTGTCTGCAGACGCTGGCTGACCTGCGCTATGCCTATGACGTGGCACGACGCAATCGCGTCACGACATCGCACCGACAGAACGACACGAGCTCGCGCTCACACGCGCTGTTTGTGCTCAAGCTGCACTTTACGCTACACAGCGACGACGTGGCCAGTGACAACAACAACAGCAACAACAACAACAACGACAGCAACGACAGCAACAACGGTAGCAAGGACAATGACGAGCACGTGTGCTCGTACGTCACACTCGTCGATCTGGCCGGCTGCGAGCGTGTGAAGGAGACGAAGGTGTCGGGGGCGGCGCTGCGTGAGGCGCAGTACATTAACCGGTCACTGAGTGCGCTCTCGTCGGTGGTGCTGGCGCTGTATCAGCGCACCGCCCACGTGCCCTACCGTGACGCGAAGCTAACACGGCTGCTGCGGCCGTGCTTGCAGGGCGGCCGCGTGCTGACGCTCGTGCACGTCTCGCCGTGCTCCTCGCTCGCGGCGGTCAACACACTGCAGTTCGCCGATCAGATACGCCACACACGCGTGCCGACGCACTCGCTCGGCGGTGAGGCTAAGCGCGGCCTGCTCACACGCTTCGAGGACCTCATGCTCGACGCGGCCGACACGCAGTTGGCGGCCGCCCTGCAGACGAGTGTGCAAGCGCAACGACAGCTCTGTGCCGAGGTGCGCCTGGCGTACCTGACGCGGTATGCGACGACGATGACGGCAGCGACAACAACAACAGCAGCAGCAGCCACAGGTGCAGCAGCAGCTGCGGACAAGGACGATGACAGTCGCTGCACAACACCGCGTGTGGCGTCGGTGCTGTGTACGCGACAGCGCAGTGTGAGTGCGTCAGACACGCACAACGACGCCCTTGCCGCCGAGGCAGCCCTGTCACGGCCACCTCGCAGTGTGGTCGAGCAGCTTGTGCGGCAATACATTGCGCCGCTCTTTGCTCGTGATGCGGCGCAGCAGCGGGCGGCAGAGCAGCGCATTGCCGCCGAGTGCACGGCGAGTGTGGCGGCCACACGCGCTCGCCTCGACGCGGCGCTGACGCGCACACGACACGCCCTCGCCGCGGAGCAGCAGCGTCGCACTCGGCTGCTACACGAGACGGCCACGCTGCTGGCGACGACGTGCGCGACGGAGCAGCCGCGCGACGGCGATGCGGCTGCGCTGCGTGTCGTCGTCGCGGACGACAGCATCGACATGCACACGAGTGCTGCTGACAGCACGACTGGCATGGTCAATGGCCACAACGACATCAGCACGCCGACGCCGACGACGAGTGTGTCGTATGCACAGCAGCTGCGTACGCTGACGGCTGCCAGTGAGGCGTGTGAGGCGGAGCGGCAGACGCTGCACGTCATCGTCGCCGCACTTCGACAGCGCGTGGCGATGCAGGACGAGCTCGAAGGCGCCGTTGACGCGGCGCTGCAACAGGTGCGGCAGCCCGATGACACGACGATGATGACAGCAGCAACAACAGGTGCAGCAGCAGCGTCGTCGTGGTCGACGTCAGCCATGGCGACATTGACGTCGTGGTGGCAACGCGGCAACAACAAAGCAACACAACAACAACAACAGCGACAACATGCTAACCAAGGTGACGACGGCGATGACAGCGGCGCGACATCGCTGTCAGGCGAGGCGGCGTTGGCGCTGCCGCTGTCGTTGTCGTCGGCGTCATCGCTGCCGCCGTCGCCGTCGTCTCTCGCACTCGCCTTGTCGCCACCACAGCAGTCGCTGAGCACACTGCCTGTGCATCATCGTCACCACCACAGCAGCAGCACTGCCGATGGCACCTTCATTGTTGACGCCGCACACAACAACAACAACAACGGCGGCGGTACGGTGCCGTGCGAGGATGTGTTGCTGCGTGAGCAGATGCTGCTGACGTGTGCGCTGGCCGCGCTGCGTGACGAGGCGTCGTGTTTCGTCAGCGCCGATGCCATTCTCGAGGGGCTGTGGGCGCGTGCACTGCGCAGCTTGCTGCTCGCCCTGCTCGCGCGTGAGTCTGCGGCGATGACGGCCACACTGCTCGACCGCCGTGCGCTCACGGCGTGGGTGCTGCCGCGCTGTGCACGCGACACGCGCGCGCGCCTCACGCAGCCGCTGCGCCGTCACACGCGTGACAAGAGCAGCAGCAGCAGCAGCAGCGAGGACGAAGAGGACGAGGCGGCGGCGGCGGTGGCAGCTGTTGTTGCCGACCTCTGTCGCATTGGGCAGTCGTCGTCGTCGTCGTCACCGCAGCATCGTCATCGTCGTCATCGTCGTCGTCCGCGTCCGCGGCACAGCACTGCCCTCTTTGGCTGCTATGACAATGAGGCGCATATGCAGGCGACGGCGGTGTCGTGTCTGCTGTCGCGCCCAGCGCAGACGTTGCATGACAGCAACAACGGCAGCAGCAGTGGTGGTGGCGATTGCGTGGCGACGACGTTGCTGTCGATGCAATGTGATGTGGACGACAAGAACAGCTGCATCAGCAGTAGCAGTGGTGGTGGTGGTGTGTGGTGTGAGGCGTGTGTGCTGCACATGTCCGCCGTCGAGCTGTACACACGTCACATTGCACACGACGTGGCCGAGGAGCGACGCTGTCGTGCCTGTGACACACTGCACGACGACGACAGCAGCAGCAGCAACCACCACAACAAGAACAGCGACGAGCACAGTAGCGAGCATGCAGCGACGACGATGCCGTGTGCACGCTGGGGTCGTTTGTATCTGCGACGTGACGACGACGGTGACAATGACAACAACAACAGCAGCGTCACGCCGCGTCTGTCGCTCGTCTTTGACTATGACGACTACAGTGACACCGACAGCGACAGACAAACAACAACGACGACGACAACGGCAGCAGTGCGGCAGACGCTCTTTTGTTTGCCGCTGAGTGACGCACAGCTGCATGTGCACCTGCACGTGCTCGAGGGCGGCACGACGCGGTGTACACCGTGTCACTATGAGACCACAGCAGCAGCAGCAACAGCAGCAGCACCGACAACGACGACGCACAACGCCGTACACGCGAACAACGGCAGCGATGGTCGCCTTCGCCACCGCCCGCGCGACAACAAGGACAACAACAACAAGAGCAGACGTGTGCCACCACCGCCACCGCTGTCGCAGTCGTCGCAGCCGTTGCGTGGTGCACGTGTGTCGACGGCGCGGCTGCTCTGTCGTCGTCATGACGGCATACAGTTGCTGCTCGAGTGCAACAACAGCAGCAACAACAGCAGCAGTGTCGCCTCGTCGCCGTTGCTCGTGCTGCTGCGCTTTGCTGCGTCACACACACGCAGCGGCGACGACGGTGGTGGTGTGGCGGCGCTGCACAACGCCGAGGTTGTCATTGCTGCGCTGACGGCGCTGCTGCCATCTCCACCTCCGCCACCACCGTCAACACCACAGTTGTCGTCTGCTGTAACACACAACGGCAGTGACAGCAACTGCCGCTGTGCGTGTGCACCCGTCACGTGCACGAGCACGCAGCTTGCTGTGTGTGCCTATCGTCATGTACCGCACGTGTTGCTTGCGTACTATGACGCTGCTGTGCAGTCGGCAGCAGCAGCAGCACAAGAGGCGACGGCGACAGCACGTCCTGCTGCTGCTGTCGTTGACAAGGTCATCAGCACAACGACGGCAACAGCGACGGCAACAGCGGCACGCACGCGTCAGCCACGCAACATGACACGAACAACGCCGATGACAGCAACAACAACGTCACGTACACACGCCAGTGGCGGCCGCAGCAATAGCAGTCACATACGCAGTCGAAGTAGCAACAACAGTGGCAACAACAAGGGCAAGAGCACGACATTAGCTACGCTGTCGTCATCGTCGACGACGTTGCCTCGTGCCGCGACGAGTGCAACGATGCCGTCACGACAGCACGCAACAGCAACATCACAACAACAGCAGCAGCAACAACGTCACGGCAACAATGTCGCGGTCAGCAGTCACAAGGACGGCAGCGAAGCGATGCGGCGGCTGCGGACGACAACGTTGTGTGTACACGTGTACGTTGTCCCCGTCACACACAGTGCGAGCACACTGCGAAAGGTAAGCAACGCCGTGGCGCACGCACTGCGGCCACTGTGTCGCGTGTCGCCTGCGCTGCTGGCGCGGCAGCGACGACGCGATCTACACACTGCAAACGCAACCGTTGCCGCTGCCACGGCTGCTGCTGCTGCTGCAACACACGAGGGCTGCCGACGCCGACGCTGTCGTCGCGTGGAGGCGGCTGCGGCGGCGGCGCGTTCGGTGCAGCGGCGACTGCGTCGCGTCCGCACTGCGCGACGACGCGCACGCTCGCTGGTCAAGCAGCTCATCTACGACGCCGAGGACGTCAAGGGACAGCCGGCGATGATGAGCAGCAACAACAACAACAACAACGAGGACGACAACAACAACGACGTACAACGCCACTGCGATGACGGCAGCAGCGGCACCGTTGCTCACCTGCGCGATGTTATTGCCGAGGCTGACCGCGTCTTGTGCCTGTGGCAGACAGCGGACACGCTGAGCGGCAACGACACGGTCGACGACGAGGTGGCAGTGGCGCACACGTCGTCGCGCGCTGCCGTGCGCACAGACGGCGCGTACGCGACGCGTGACACGAGTCTGCGTCGTGCCTTGCGTACGCACGTGGCACACGTGTCCGTGCGTGACGCCCGCGTGCGCTGTCGTCGTGTGCTGCAGTGGAGTGTGTGGCAATGGGCGTACCAGTGGGCGGCACTGTGTGCGTGTGTCACACAAGCAGACACGCACCACAACGACAAGGACGACAGCGATCGCTGCAGCGGACGCAAGGAGACGACGAGGCACGACAGCGATGGCAACAGCGGTCATACACGCACGTCAGCAGCAGCAGCAACGACGTCACCGTCACGTGGTGTGCCCAGCGGTGGCTTGTGGAGTGCGTGGTCGTCATCGCTGTCGCCGAGCAGAGCGACGAGCAGCGCGTCACCGCAACGCGAGCAGCAGCAGCAGCAGCAGCAACACGCCGATGTGCAGTTGTGTAGCGATGACGGCGATAGCACAAGCAGCGGTGACAACAGCAGCGACGACGACGACGACGACACATCGAGTGACAGTACACACAACAGCGACGACAGCAGCAGCAGCAGCCGTCGCAATGACGAGAACGTCGACAATGTGGCTGCTGTACAGCGCTCACGTCGTGCTGCGTCGTCGTCGTTGCCGCCGTCGTTGCGCTCGTCGTTGTCACCGCGGCGACGCGCGCGACGATGGCGTCTGGTGGGCATCACACTCGCCCCACTGCCTGTGTTCTTGTCCGAGTACGCAGATGCCGCACACGCGTCGAGTGCGTCGTGGTAGTGTGGCACTGCCAACATATATATGTGCGCGTGTGTGCAAGGACGCAAACATACACACGTACACGTGTGTGTACACGCGCATGTGTGTGTGTGTGTTGATGTGTGTGTATCAGTATATGTTGTTGCTTGCCTTGTGTACGTGTATACGTAAACATGCAAGGTTGCGTAGCGCAGGTACGCAGCGCTGTCTGCTCTGCTTCGTGTACACACACACGGCACACACATCACACAGCACGACACATGCTGCAGCTGTTGCGTTGTCGCTCATGTCGTG
Organism: Trypanosomatidae sp. Fi-14; assembly: GCA_023091115.2. Classification (NCBI taxonomy): domain Eukaryota; phylum Euglenozoa; class Kinetoplastea; order Trypanosomatida; family Trypanosomatidae; species Trypanosomatidae sp. Fi-14. Next base: position 58,217 of record JAKVQF020000929.1, on the reverse strand, counting down.
CAGCGGCGGCAACGACGACGATGACGACGGGTGCACACGTGCGTCACGCACTGTGCTACAGCAACAGTAGCAGCCACGCAGGCACAGCGACGACGACGACAGCACGTCATGGCAGCACGTGTGCGTCGCGGGCGACGGTGCCGTGGCAGACGCGTGTGCGTCAGTGGCTGCAGCGGCACTATGTGCAGCACGAGCTGCGCCTCGACGCCGCACTCGACCGTGACATTGCAGCGACCGAGACGCGTGCGCGTGCTATTCTTGCCTACCACGAGGCAATGCGCAACAGCAACAGCAGCAACAGCAGCAACAACGACAAGGACAAGGAAGACAAGGCGGTGCTGTCGTCACCACTGGCGTGTGAACGCGGTGTGTGCCCACGCAGTGTGCTGCGCGTGCCGATGCACACTGCGCGATGGCAGCCGCTACTGCGGCGCTGCCGCCCTGACTGCATTCTCGTTGATCTTGGCGATGCTGTGAGTGTCGGTGTGCACGAGCGCAGTGACATGCGTGCACGCGTTGCGGCACTCATCTTGCGCTACACGAGAACGGCAGCCGCTGCAGCCGACGCAGACGACGACGTCGTTCACGATGACGACGATGACAGTGACACACAGCAGCAGCAGGTGCGACGTCGACGTCGTCTACGTTGTGGTGGTGTGCGCTTCGTCGTGCGTGTCAGCTCACTCGCACGTGACAGCGCGCAGGCGCTGCTCGACCTTGACATGGTCAGCAGCCTCGGCAGCAGCGTCGAGGCGGTGATGCTGCCTGACGTCACCCTCGACACGCACACGCGCGCTGTCGAGCTGCTGCACCCGGCACAGTCCTTGTGGCTGTGCGCTGGCACGGCGCAGTCGATCACGCAGGCGACGGCGCTGTGTGCGAGTGGGCTGTACAGCACTGTCGTCGTCGATGCTGGCGCACTCGCCGCCGCCCTGCGGCTGTCGTGCGGCTGCCATGACAGTGACACGGCGGCGTACGGCGTGCAGGACGACGACGGCGACGATGATGCGCACCTCGCCTTTGTGTCGCAGTTGCCGCTGTTGCATAGTGCGCTGACGGTGGCGACGACGGCACGTGCGCATCGCATGCATGTGCTGCTCGACACGAGCGCCGTGCCCTTGACGACGACGATGACGACGACGCCGTCGTCTGCGGCTGCGTCATCTGCCACACAACACGCGGCAGTGACACGTTCGCTGCGACGCTGCCGCGCCCTCGGCTTCGACGGCGCCGTTGTCGCACACCCCGCACACGTCACGGCGTTGCACACGGCGTATGCGCTGAGCAGCCGCGAGTTGCAGTGGGTGCAGCGCGTGCATGCAGCCGTGTCGGCCGCGCAGCATCTGGCGGCCGCGACGGACGAGCTGTGCAAGAGCAGCAGCAACAGCAGTGACAAGGACGACAACAACAGCAGCGGTGACGTAGGCGACGACAGCATTGACACGGACATGCAGCGTATGCGAGACTACCGCATGCGCCATCGTTCTTTGCACCACGCCGACATTGCTGCAGCAGCAGCAGTCATCGACGCGGACGCGGCCACCGCCGCGCTGCCGCCTGTCGTGCTCGACGGTCGCTGTCTGAGCGAGGCTGAACTTTGTCATGCTGCGCGGCTGTGGGTGCTGCACTGCAGCGCGGTCGCTGACGCACATGCAGCGCAGTCGCCGTGCAGTCTTGTGTGCACAGACACGGACGGCAGTGACGACAACAACAACAACGGCGACGGTGCGACGGTGGTGGACGGCAGTGGTCGTATACGGCGCCGCACACCGTCGCGTCAGGCACGTGTCTCACCTTCCTAACAGACACAGACAGAGAGAGTGCGAGAGCACACACACACCTTCACACACCCGTACACGGTGCTTCTTCCTATCGTCACACAAACACACACAAACAGAACACAACGAAAACATGCCAAGGAAGACAAGACGCGTTGCTGTACATGTGACGGTTGCTGTGATGGTGTCATGTACTCGTTGTTGCTGCACATACATACAAATTCATACCTTTGTGTAGACGTGTTGTCGACAATACGTGACATTGTGTGCTACATGTCCATGACGGGTGGCGCTCGCGACGCTGCCGCAGCAGCCGCAGCAGCTGTCACCGTTGCGACAACGGCGGCAGACACGGCAGCGCACTGTCACCACTGTGGTGCGGCGTTTGTGCGTCCCACGGCGAAGTTTTGCGGTAAGTGCGGTACAAAGAAGGCAAACAACAACAACAACAGCAACAACAATGACGTTGGCAGCAGCGGCATGGCCAACAACACAAACTCTGTACCACCGCCACACGTCCGCAACACAGTTGCACCGCAACGACCGACATCGACGACGACGACAAGGGCAGTGACGACGACTAACAACAGCAGCAGCGACAAGAGTAACACGCACAATACAAATGTCGCTGCTGCTGCTGCTGTTGCACATTTGAACGACAACAACAACAGTGGTAGTGCTGCTGAGACGATGGCAGCTGCGACGTCGATGAATGGCACAAGCGCAAGCGACGACGCCACCGCCACGGCGCACACGATACACGCCACACCCGAGGAGGAGGCGCAGTACACGGCGTGGGCGACGCTGCGGCCGCAAGACTTGACGCCGGAGATGCTGCAGACGGCCAACGCCGAGGAGCTGCGTGCGTGGCGCAAGGGCGGTCTCATTGGGCGTGGCACATACGGCTCCGTGCACCTCGGCCTCCTGCCTGATGGCAGCTTCTACGCGGTCAAGTGTGTTGAGCTGAGTGCCGCGGGTGCGAGCGGCAACAGCAACAACATTGTCGCCGCGGCGGGGCTGCATGTGCAGGAGCTGGTGACGCTGTCACGCGAGATACGGCTCATGCAGCGACTGACACACCGCAACGTGTGTCGCTTCAAGGGTGTGTACTACGACGCCAGCAGCGCGTGTGTGTGCCTCTTCATGGAGTACGTCAGCGGCGGCTCACTGGCGTCGCTGGTGCGCCGTCTGCGCCCGCTGCCGCCGTCGGTGGTGCGTGCGTGGACGCGGCAGCTGCTCAGCGGCTTGCTCTACCTCCACGCACAGCACATCCTGCACCGCGACATCAAGGGCGACAACGTCCTCGTCGACCTCGCCGCGTCGCCGTCGTCGCGGGCGCAGATTAAGCTGGCAGATTTTGGTGCCGCCCGCCGCCTCGGCGACGCCGCCACGCGCAGCCGCACCGTCATTGGCACGCCGTACTGGATGGCCCCCGAGGTGGTGACGGCGTCGGCGGCGGGCGTTGGCGGCAATGGCGGTAGCAGCAGCGTCAATAACGGTGGTGGTGGTGATAGTGCGTCACCGTCGTCTGCTGGCGTCCACGACGGCGACAAGGGCAGCAGCAGCAGCAGTGGTAGTGAGGGCGGGTACAGCTACAAGGCCGATGTGTGGTCGGTGGGCTGCACCGTGGCAGAGATGCTCACCGGCAAGCCGCCGTGGACGTGCTGCGCGAATGCGCCGGCGGCAATCTGCATGATCGCGAGCTCGACGGGCATGCCGAATGCGGTGCCCTTTGCCGAGGCCACAGAGGGCTGTGCACACTTTATGCGGCAATGCTTCATACGCAACCCAGATGAACGGCCCACGGTCGAGCAGCTGCTGCAGCACCCATGGATCGTCGGTGACATGGAGTGAAGGCGAGCACACCTGTGCGTGTGTGTGTGTGTGTGTGTCATGTGTGCATTGTGTGCATCGTGTAGCGTGTATGTATGTTAGTGTATTCATGTGCAACACGACACATGCTGTGCGCGGTTGCATTGGTGTTTGTGCCTGTACATTGCCCTTGTCTCTCTCTGCTACACACGCACACGCATGTAGACATACACACACACACTCGTAGGCATGTTGCGTCGTCTTGCTGCCGTTCTCGTGACGGCGCCGACAATCACAACGCCACCAATGCCATGCAGTGCGCTTTTGCTCACACGCGTATGTGCAAGCAGCAGCAACGAGAACAGCAGTAGCGCTCGTCGTCGTCCCACGTCAGACGCGACGAAGAGGCGCACAAGCCACACGCCACGTCGCGGCCACATGTCAACACGACGACGTCGTCACGACGACGGCAGTCAGTCACGCACACGCAAGCACGCGACAGAGCAACGGCAGTCACAGCAGCAGCAGCAGCAGCCCGCGCCCTATCGCGGTCCCTCACGCGCCGTCGTCGACATGGCCACAGCTGCCGAGGCGATGCTGTCGACCTCGTTTGACGACGGCGACAACAACAATGAGGACAACCGCAGCAGTGTACACGACCAGGAAGACACGGCGACGACGACGACGAAGATGGGGTGGGACTATGCAGAGGTCGACCGCAGCACGGGCAAGACGGCGCTCGATGCGCTGTATGACATGGACGCGGCGCGCATCCGTGCCGTGTTTGAGCGCCCGCTGCCCCGTCTGCCGCCCGACGGCAGCGTGTACCCGGACCTGTTTGTTGGCTTTGCGTACTACAGCTACGCCCGCCGTGACGCCTACCGCGCCGTGCTCGCGCGTGCGCTGGGTGTGTCCGTGGCGGCGGTGCGGCTGTCGGTGGCGTGGTCAGGTCGCTTCGACGTGTCGCGGTTTGGTCGCGTGCAGAAGGTGTGCGGTGTCGCCCTCACACGCGCACTCTTGCCAGGCAACGACAACAAGGACACGAGCAACGAGAGCAGCAGCAGCAGCAGCAGTGACAACAACAACGACGCACACAACGACGACGCTACAACAACAGCAGCAACCATGCCGTCACCGCTGCCACGTGAGCTGCAGGAGCGCGTGCAGCAGCTTGTGCGCACCATCAACGCCAAGCGCGACGAGGCACTGCTGCAGCTGCACATGACACAGGCCGGTGAGCCGGTCGCCGAGGTCGAGTTCTGCGCCGAGAGACGTGAGCACAGACTGCTGACGCGGCTTCGTGCGTACATGGACGCACACGTGCTGCGTCGTCACCTTGTTGTGTTGCTGTATGGCGGCAATACGCTACAGCTGCCACACGACACGACACGGGCAACGACAGCAGACGGCGTCGGCGACAATGCGCAGCAGCATGTCGACGCGGCAGCAGCACTGCTGCTGCGCAACGCTGCCGAGACGGCAGAGCAGCACCGGCTGCTGACGAGTGTGTGGCTCAAGCCGTTCTACACGCGCCGCGTCGTACCGCGTATGCTGTCACTCGGCGCCCTTGCGACGCTGCTGGCGCGTGCGGTGGTGCGTGGCGAGCTGGACGTCAGTGACGCCTTTGCGACGACAAGCACGTCGGCGACGTTGTTGACACCCGCGCTACACGACATGCTCACTACGTGCATTGCCTCGTCTGCAGCGGACGACAAGAGCGACAGCGACAGCAGCAGCGACAGCAGCAGCAACAGTAACAGTGCAAGCAACAGCACACAGTCGACGCACAGCGACAGCAACACAACACAGAGTGCAGACGGCGATGACGACTCGTTGTGCTCGCCGCGTGTGCTGTCGTCGTGGTCGCCGTCACAGCAGTGTGCGGCGCTGCAATGGCTGCGACTGGTGCGCGACGCGGCGCTGCTTGTTGCCTACACACCCGACCACACGGCCTCGACGTCGTCCGCTGCAGCAGTCGGCGATGATGGTGCCGTGTCGTGGCGCATGAGCAGCGGCAGCACGCTGCTGCCGCTGTTCTTTGTGCATGGCGTGTACGCGGGCGGTGCAGACGAGCTGCGTTACTTGCGCTCGAATGTGGCGGCCATGAATGCGCTCGTGCTGCACCCGAACGATGTCGCGATGAAGCAGAAGATGGCGGCGCGGCTGCAGAGCGGACATCGTCGCCTGCGTCTGCACGAGGAGCTGGCACGTGCACAGCCAGGCAACTAGTCGCTAAACGCACATGTATGTGTGTCGTATCTGTGTGTGTGTGTGTGGCATGTTGTTGCTGTTGCATGCCTGCAACGTTTGCATGCACGTTGTGTGTCGACACGTTGTTCTTGTTGCGGCAAGCAAACACGGCAAGCTTGTCACACACACACACACACACAAGTAGGTATACACATACACACACACACACATACGCACATACATACATACTTACACGGCGATGACAGCGCCCTCGCGCAACAAGCAGCGGCGTACGCTGCGTGTGTCGGATGAGAGCGGCGGTGCCGAAGGCGGCAGTGTCGACAAGAGCGCGACAGTGGCAGCGCCACCGTCGCCGGCGGACGAGGCGCGTCTGGTGCGCGCGCGTGTGGCGCCGCCGGTTGCGCTGCTCACGCACGACGCGTCGCGGCTCGTCGTGCCGCACGAGACGCCCGCCGTCAGCCTCGATCGCGAGCTGCGCACGCGCTACGTGCCGGCGCAGGTTGCCTTTGCCAACCTAACGTGCAGTCGCCTCCTCACCGCCGACGATGTGCAGGCGCTCGTGCAGCTCTTCCACTGCTACAACCTCTTTGCGTACGCGCCACGCAACAACAACAACAGTTGCAACAGCAACAACAGCTGTGGTGGTGGTGGCAGTGCACACTATGCAGCACTCGTCCGTGGCGCCAGCGTTGACGCGACGATGAGTGGCAGGAGCAGCATCGACAATGCGGCGGCAACGACAACAACAACAACACAGCGACCCGCCTCTGCTACTGTGCCTGCAGTTGTTGCTGCAGCATCATCAGCGATCGTACCGATTGTCGCCCTGCCGCTGCCACCGCTGCCCTCGTCATCGGGTAGCGAGAGCAGCAGCAGTGCCGCCGCTGCAGCAGTTGCAGCTGCCGGTGCGGTTGCGTGCGTCGACGCCGACATGGCCCTCACACGCGACTGGCTTGTCGAGCTGATGATGGACCTCATCGCGCGGCACGTGTACAGCGACGCTGCACTGCCGCTACGTATGCTGCAGCAACAACGCGCAGCACACGACAGCGACAAGGCGATGCGAAGTGCAGATGCTGCCGTCGGCATCGCGAGTGCTAGCAACAACAACAACAACAGTGGCAGTGGTGTTGCGTGTGCAGCAGCAGCAGCAGCCACAGCGACAGCAGCGGCGACGACGACACCACCGCCACTACCGACGTGGCCGTGCGGTGCCGCTACCGCCGAGGACGAGGCACGCGACGCGCTGCTGCGTCACTGCTACGAGGAGCTGCAGCGATGGGTGCAGCCATTAGCGCTGTTGTGCGAGCGACAGCGCAACGGTCCTGCCACACTGCACACGACGAGCAACAGCAGCAACAACGCAGGTGAGGCGGCGGCGACCATGACGACACAGCCTCGTCACGTGAGCACACCACAGGCAAGCAGCTACAGTAGTGGCAGCGGTGGTGTTGGTGGGGCGGCGGTGTGGACCGGCTGCGCGGAGCAGACGGCTGCGCTGCGTGCCTTCCACGCAGTGTGGCAGTGTGACGGCAACAATGACGACAACAACGACAATGACGACCAGGTCGGCCACGTCGATGATGCTGAGGAGGTGGGCCGTGCGTGGTGTTGGTGGTCGCAACTGCGTACACGACAGCGACCGCTGTGGTGCGATGTGCTGCAGCACAGTGTCGTGGCGCAGACGTCGGCGGCAACGGTAGCCACAACGAGCGAGGCGACAACAGCTGCTGCTGCTGCTGACACGACGACGAGTGCTGCTACGGCACGCAACGGCGGCAGCACAGGCAAGGTGCGACAGCAGCTGCAGCAGCAGCGCGCTCTTCGCACTGCATCACGTAGCCCACCACGACGCGACGTGCATGGCGACAACAACGACAACACCACTGGCAATGACAGCAACAATGACAGCAGCAACAACAGCATTCACACGGTTGCGTATCGCAGCACCGTCGAGGCACACAATGACGACAACAACAATAACGTTAGCAGCAGCAGTGCGACACGCGAGCGCCCGGCAGCGGTGGCGGCGCGTGACGCCGTCAGTCGCAGCGGCAACTGCAGTAGCAGCAAGAGGCTGAACAACAACGACAAGGTCAGCACAGCCACGTTGCCAGCATTGTCGTCACCGCCGACACCGCTGCCCGCGTCATTGGCACGGCAGCCGCGCGCGCAGCGATCGCCGTCGCCGCGCACGCGTGGTGTGTGCGAGGCGTATGCGTACGTCTGCTGGAGTGACATTGCCAGCAACCTCATCATGGGCTACGAAGAAAAGCACACACAGCGCAGTGCCGAGCTGACGTTTGTGCGTGTGCCGACGATGCTGCTCGATGACGCACGCGCCACAGACGGCGGCAACGCGAGCACGCCGGCGGCAGCGGGCGGTGCGGCGGTGCATGCGCAAGCGCGTCGCCACAAGAACAACAAGGGCAACGACGACGATGACGTGGACGGCGACAGCGACGACGCCGAGGACGACGACGTGGCAGCAGGCGAGGCGGACGCGGGGCTGGCGTATGGCGGTGGCGCAGGGCGCGGTGGCGGTGGTGCACAGTCGCGCGCCGCACAACGCCGTCGCGAGCTGCGCCGCGGCATGGCCGTGACGACGGCGACGACGGCGACGATGCTCGGGGCGGGTGGTGAGCTGACGGCCGCGTCGAACGTGTCTCGGCTGCTTGCCGAGCTCGACGACGACGGCGGTGGTGACGTGACGACGAATGCGGCGATGGGCGGCGGTGACGGTGACGCGTTTGCGGCGCAGCTGCGTGCACTGCACACACAGAGTGCCGACCACGTCCTCGTGACGAGCTGTCACGTGTCGAGCAGCAGCGGCTGCGGCGGCGTGGACGGTGCCAGTGGCAACAACAGTGGTGCTGGCAGCGGGGGCTACCGGCGCGACGGCGGCTACATACTGACGAGCAGCAAGGATGGCGTCATCAAGGCGTGGGACGCGCAGCGGGGACAGTTCGTGTGTAACGTCATGCACGTCGGTCATGCGTGGGTGCTCGGCATGTATCTGCTGCACAAGGAGCAGTACCTGCTCGTCGCGACGAGCAACGCCGAGCTGACGCTGTGTGAGTGTCCGCGCGGGGCGGTGCTGCAAAAGTACCGCGGCTGCGCCAGTCTCGTGACGGCGCTGCGCAGTGTGTCGCAGCCGATTGCCGCACAGACGCGGCGCTACGGCCTGCGCGCGGGCGAATGTGGGCCACACCGCATCGCCTTTGACGAGAGGCTCACGGCGCAGAGCTTCGCCGCACTGCGCCGTCGCGCACAGCAGCCGCGCAGTGCCGCCGCGCTGCCGGCCAAGCCGATTGAGGGCCTCGTCGCCCCCACCGCCTTCGCGCTCGACGCGGCCGCGCAGGTGGCGGCGTTTGGGACGGCGACGGGCGTTGTCGGTGTGATTGGGCTGGCACAGGAGCTGCGTCGCAGTGCGCTGCTCGCTGGCGCGAATGCGCGCCCGGTGCGCAACGTGCACACGGTGCGTGCACACTACTGCAGAGGCAGCGGTGGCGGCGGTGATGACGGCAGTGGTGTGCGTGTGGTTGCCGTGTTTGTGGTGCTGCTCCACCACTGCGTCGTGTCGTGTGCGCATGATGGCAGCATTGTACGCATACCGTTGCACCGCAGTAGCGCCGAACGAGCGACTAGCAACAACAACCACAACAACAACAGTGGCAGTAGCTATGCGCACGAGGCAAGCAGTGACAAGAATGATGACAGCGACAGCAACGCTGGCAGCAACAACAACAACAATGGCGGTGACGTCAGTGCGCAACACAACAGCCACAGCCTTCGCGATGGCAGTGGCAGCGGTGGCGGCGGTGGCGGTGACAGCAGCGGCAAGCAACGCCAAGGCGCGGCAGATGACTGGTCACTCGGTGTCCCTGTGCCGGTGCAGCTGCCATCGGCACTGACGCTGCGGCCGATGCGCACGGCGGTGTACTGCCCCGTGCTGCGCCTCTTTGCTACCGTGCACAGCGATCGTCGTGTGCTGCTCTGGGCGGTGCATCGCACCCGCATCGAGCTGGCGCACCAGCTGCCGCAGGAGGCACACGACATTGTCAGCGTCGCCTTTGACGCGGCACGGCAGCACATTGTCGTGCTGACGGCGGATCACTATGTGCGTGTGTACGATGTGCGCGGCTACGAGGCGGTGGCGGTGCTGCCGCCGGCGCGTGCCGCCGAGCAACACGCCGAGGACGTCGCCTCGGTCGCGACGCGGCTGTCGTGCGGCGACGGTGACGGCTGCGTGACGTGCGTGCCGCCACCACAGCATCGCATCGTCTGCGCGTTGCGCTGCCCTGTCCTGTACGACGCCAACAACAACAACAACACGGCGGCGACGAGCAACGACGACGGTGGCGTGCAGCTTGTGACAGACAAGGGCAGCAGTGACAAGGCTGTTGCCGCCACACAGGTGCGCACGACGCACACGCGCGGCGTCGTTGCGGTTGTCGTGCACAGCGGCCGCGGCGAGGTGCACACGCTGAGCGCGACCGAGTGGTGTGTGTGGTGTGCACACACCGGCGCGCTGCGCTGTCGCGTCCGTCTGCCTGCGCAGGTGCAGCAACAGATGCCGCTACAACACCGCTACGCGCGTGCGATGGCGTGCGACTGGAGCACGCACGCACAGACGCGCCTGCTCGCGGGCACGCGCAGTGGCCACGTGGCGACGCTTGACGCGGCGCATGGTGCCCTCATCTGCTACGAGACGCTGCCCCTGCAGTTACAATCTGCTGACACGACAACGTCGTCGACCACGGCAGCAACAGCAACAGCAACAATGACGGTGACAGCAGGCGGTGGTGGTGGTGCTGTTGGCAGCGCAACAAAGACGACGACGATGGCAGTCGGTGGTGGTGGCAGCAGCAGCAGCGGCGGTGACAATGGCAGCAGTGTGGCAGGCAAGACGTGTCGTCGTTATGTGCGCAACAGCCACAGCGGCGGCGCTGGCACGCGTGCCGAGGACACGGACGTGACGGTGGTGCTGCACCACGGCAACCGCACCTTGCTGTGTGCCGGGCGCACCTGTGTCGTACGCCGTTACACCGTCGGCGCCGTCACCGCTCTCGGCGACGAGGAACACACGTCACTTGTGCTGCGTTTGCCCTCGACACGCAGCAGCAGCAACAACACGACATTGACAACACCAGCATGCACAACCACCAGCAGCAGCAACAGCACGACCACCACCACTACGACATGCATTACGGCGTGCTGCATTGTGCGCGACACACACCTCTGCCTCGGCACCATCGACACGCGTCTCTTCTTCTACCGACTGCACGACAAGGCGACACAGCCGTATGCTGAGGAGGTGCTGTACGACGCACACGGCGAGCCGGCCATTGGCGCCGTCGTCGCACTCGTGTTCCTCAACGACCACGGCCAGCACCTCGTCCTGGCCGTCGTCGAGACGGGGCTCGTGTACGTGTACGCGTGCTTGCGGCAGTGTGTGGTGGCGCGGCTGCGTGTGCATGCCGCCGACACGTGTCGCGTGCGTTGTGCGCTGTATGTGAAGCGTGGCGATGTGCTGTGCACAGGCGACAGCCTAGGTCGTGTGCGTGTGTTTGACGTGAGCGAGCTGACGAGTGAGTGGGTGGCGGCGGCAGCGGCGGCGGCGGCAGCACCACCTGCCGCGAGCAGTAGTACGAGTAATAACAACAACAACAACAACAGCAACAACAATGGCTCGCCGGTGTTGCCGTGGACGCAGCGCTGCGTCTTCCGCGCCGCCGAAGACGAGGTGACGTCGCTGGCGTGGCTGCCGTCACCACTGCCGCACAGCACCATGACAGCCGCCACAACAACAACAGCAACGACGTCCTCGCCGTTTGCACAGGCAGCTGGACAACAGCAACAGCAGCAACAACAACTCACATCACCGCTGCAGCTACCGCCCTTGTCACCGCTGACAATGTCCATGGTAACCGCGACGCCACAAACAGCAGCAGCAGCAGCAGCAGACGTCAGCGAACTGTTTCTGCTCGTCGGCAGCCTCGACGGCAATGTGCGTCTGTACTGTCTCGAGCGAGCCGCAGTCGCCATGCTTGCGAGCAATGCAGCAGCAGCAGCCGCAGCGACAACAACACCCGCGTCATCTGCACAGCGCAGCGGACGCGATGACGAGCTGCATCGCTTCAGCCTTGGCAGCAACAGCAGCAGCAGCCACCGCGCCGCACACGCTGGCGTGCTTAGTCGTCGCAGCAGCAGCAACAGCGTCATTGCAGTGCCCTCGTCGTCGATGACGCCGCCGTCGCAGCCGCTACTGTTGTTGTCGACATCGTCCTCGCGGCATGCTGTGCCTCGTCGTAGCAGCAGCGTCTGCGAAGACGACGAGGACGACGACAGCCATCACGCGGGCAGCGCGGCGGACGAGTATGAGCGGCTGCGGCGGCGCAGCATGCGGCTGCGTGTGCGTCACGTCGGCCTCTTTGGCCGCGACACGTGGCAGTTGACGGAGCGCGGCAGCTACCGCGTGACCGCTGCGTTGTGGCATGGCAACGGCAGCAGTAGCAAACGAAGCAGCAGCAGCAGCAGCAGCGCAGAGCGGAGCAAAGGCAGGCACAAGCACAATGCAGCAGTGGCAGCGGCGGCAGCGCTGACGTCAGGCAGCGACGACGACAGCGACGTGCCGCCACCACGCGATGCTGCTGCTGCTGCGGCGGCGGCCTCGTTGCTTGCACAACGACGTCAGACACAGCCGCCGTCGTCATTCTTGTCACTACAGCAACAGCAGCAGCAACAGCAGCAACACGCAACTGTGGCAGCAGCAGCAGCAGCGACGAGGACGACAAGCACAGCACACACGAGCAGTGTCAACAAGAGCGACAACAACAATGGCGGTGGTGGTGGTGGCAACGGCGTAGCGGCAGAACGCTTCCTCAACAGTCTCTTGCGACAAGCCAAACATCGTGCACTGCAGGCGCTACAACACGGCAACAGCAGCCATGACGACACACAGAAGAGCAGCAGCAACAATGTGACGACATCCGCATCCGCAACAGCAGCCATGAGCAGCAGCAGCAGTACAGCGACGGCTGCGTCACACGCCTCGACCGTGCGACGTGCCGGCGTCGCAGCTGCCCACACAGCGGCGAGCCACAACGCGAGTACGACGCACACACAGACGGCAACAACAGCAACAGCGACAACAGATGCGAACAACACGACGACGCAGCAGACAAGCCGCGTCGACCTGCTGCTGCCGAGCAGTCACCACGCTGCCAGCGGCAGCGATGTCGCTCACCACACGCATCGCCGCCACCATCACCACGGCCAGCATCGCGGTGCCGCGGCAGTGCTGCGGCCGCGACAGACACTCGTAACGTCACAAACGCCATCGCCGCTGCACATACAGCCAATGCATGTGCCGCGAGACGATGCACAGACACACGGCGCGGGTGACGATGACGCGACAACGAGGACAGCAACAGCGGCGTCACATGCGTCACCCGCGCGTGCAACACGTTCGCTGTCGCTACAGCTGCAGCCCTCCTTGTCGTCTGCGCGCTCGCTCTCCTCGTCGTCAACGGCGACGTCGTCGACGGCGTCGTCGTCGTCATCGTCGCCGCCGTCGGTGTCGACGTCGTTGCTCGCGGCGACACAGTTGCCAGGCCACCGTGGTGCCGCAACGACGACGCGCACACCGCCACCACCGCTGCCGCTGCCACTGCCACTCGCCCCCGTCACGCGCTCCTTGTCGGTCGGGTCGGAGAAGATTGCGGCGGTGTCCGCGGCCGCCACGGCAGCTGCAGCAGCAGCGGCCGCTGCTGTGCCGTCCTTCTTCCTCACCGGTGTGCCACCATCGCCTACGTACAACACGGCCGCGATGCTGTCACGCATGCGACGGCGCAGCAGCGCGCACGCGACAAACGCGAGCGACGGTGACGCTCTTGTTGGTGGCAGTGTGAGCGATGGCAACAGCAGTGGTGGCAGTAGCTGCGGTGTTGGCGGCGTGTGTGACACGGCCCTGTCGCGTCGTACACGCGCGTCAATCAACATTGTCGACGAGACGCGCGCGACGGCGACGTTGTCGTCACAAAGCAGCAACGTCAACGACAACAACAGCAACGATCGCTGCAACTACGACGACGAGAGTGCACCGATGGCGCTCGGCAATGACAGCCGACGAGGCAGCAACGCGTCGTCGGTGGGCGCGTGGCCGTTGCCGCTGTTGCAGCGCACAAACAGCACGAGCAGCAGCAGCAGCAGCGTGGCGGCCGGGGCGGCGGCGGTGGCGGCGGCGGCGTCGACGACGTCGTCGCTCGCGCGCGCCAACGCCTCGTCGTCGACGACAACGCGACGGTCGCTCTCGCTGTCGGCGTCCTCGTCGCTGCCCCTGACATCGGCACACCGCCACGATGACGAGCTGCAACTGCTGCCGCACCATCATCATCAGCAGCAGCAGCAGCCACGTCGAAGCACGACGGCGGCGTACAAGTCGACCGTTGCGTTGTCGTCCTCGTCCGTGCATGTGCTGCCGACCGTGACAGTGATGACAGCAGCAACAACAACAACAGCCACTGCTGCACTCGACGCGAGCGCCGCCGCCGCTGCTGCGGCAAGCGTGCAACGTCGTCGCAGCAGCGGCAGCAACAGCAGCAGCAGTGTCAACAACAACAACAATGACAACAGTAGCAGCAGTGTGGGTGCTGCAACAAGGTCGTTGACGACAGTTGTAGCGCGCAACGGTGTAGACGAGCACGACACGCGCGCAGCTGCAGACGCTGCCGCGGTGGCGGCTGACAATGCAGCAGATGCAGACGCAGCAGCAGCAGCAGCAGCCGTGTATGCACTGCCGCACCATGTCCTCGAGCAGCGTCGTGATCAGGTAATGTTGCTGTACATGGCACAACAGCTCGATCGACTGCAACCACAGGGCTACGACGCGGGCGCCTTCACACACGCAGTGCGGCGTGCCTGGCGTCGCTCGAGCAACCTGCACACGACAGCGACCGCGACGTCAGGGACAGGTGGTGGCAACAACAACAGCAGAGCGAAGAAGCAAGGCAATCGCCACGGCGGCAGCGGCAGCAGCAGTAGCGGTGGTGCAGGCAAGCGCACCTCGCGTCGTGGTGGCAGTGCGGCGGCGGTGCGGCTTGGCGGTGCGAGCACGCGAGTCATGCGGCCGTTACGTGCGGGACGACCGCAGCATACCGAGGGCACACCACACAACAGCCACAACAACGACAGCAGTATGGACACGACGCCGTCGTTTGCGCCGCTCACACTTGACCTGTCGTTGCTCGCTCTGCCGCTCGAGGCAACGCATCAGCGGGGTGGGGATGACGGTGGTGGCATGCGCACGCGTGCAGCAGAAGGTGCAGCTGCCGGCATGACGCACCATCAGCAGCTTGTTGCTGGCGGCAGCAGCACGGGCGCGACAATGACTGCGGCGCATCGCAGACAGCTGCCGCTGCTGCCGACGCGCGGCAGCGGGGGCGACAGCAACAGTCATGTCCTCGAGCCGCTGCGGCTGTCACTACCGTCGACACTGCAGCACGACGCAGCCGCGCGAGCGCAGCTGCAGCAGCTGCAACGATGGTGTGCCGTGAGCATGTCACACTACGGCAACAACAACAACAACAACAACAGTGGACCGTCACGCAGCGCGAATGATGCAGCGACGCGGTCCGCTGCACTGCGACGTCCGTGACAGACGCGTATGCATATTTGTAACTGTCACGACATTGATGTAATCTAGTCATGTGTACATGTGCATAGCTGTACACACACACACGAGTATGGTGGCATTCTTGCATTCTGATCACGTGGTGATGTTGCACGCGCATACGTCGAGGCAGTAACGACAATGTACACACACACACACACACACACACATGCGTTTGTGCGTACAACTTGCAGCTGCTCCTGTTGCTGCTACACATAGTGCTTGCACAGTACATAGACTGAAGCAAAGGAAACAAGTTTGCCTACGTAACACACACACACACAGAGACATACACACACACACACACAGAGACATGCCTATGGCGTCGCCGCAGCCGCTGCCACAGCCATGCGCCGTCACCGACGCCGAGCTGTACCGCTACGCCGTTGACATGAGTGACATTGACGCCATCTTGCGTCACCCACAACTGCCGCCCTTCTTTGCCACTGCAGACGAAGGCAGCGGCAGCAGCACGAGCAACGATTGCTCTGCTGTGACGACGACGATGACAACACGAGCAATGGCAAACGGCCACACACACGGCACGACAGGGCCGGCGGCGACGCGTGAGCCGCGGGCAAGGACGGCGCCGCTGTCGTTCGAGTGCATCACACACGACGACTACCACGGCATCTCGCTCTACAGCGCCCCCGTCGAGGGCTGCGCGGTGCGGCTGATGTGCGCACGCGCCGTCATGCCTTGTACGCCGGCAGCACTACTGCGGTATATGCAGAGCGATGTGCGGCCACACTGGGACAGCCACATACAACACAACCACGTCGTGCGCGAGCTGTCGGCACCAGTGCAGCAGACGTCGTGCGACGACGTTGCAGACGTGTGCGAACACATGAACGTCAGCAGCCGCAGTAGCAGCAAGGACGCGAATGCAATGACGACGATGGGAGCAGCAGCAGCAGCGCAGCGACGGCGCAGCAGCCGCGCGGGCTGTAGTGCGCGCGTGCGCGACTTGTCCTTGTCACAAGCGCTGCTGCTGCACCCGTTGCACGCCAAGCGGCACGCGCTGTCGCTGGCGACGTTGCACACGGCCACCACCGCCGGCTCCTCGCACGCTGCACACGACGACGAGCATGTCATCAGCAGCAGCAGCGGCAGCAGCAGTGCTGCCATGACGCCTCCGTGCGCGCACGCTGCACATGCGCCTCTTGCCGCTGCGTCGTCGCCCTTTGCCTTTGCACCAGGGCAGTGCCGCGTGGCGCTGCAGTACGTTGGCATTCGCTCTCCGCTGCTGCTCGTGCAAGACCGCGACTTTGAGCTTGTTGTGTGCGAGCGCGTGCTGCGCGACGGCACGGCGTACCTCAAGGCCTTCTCTGCTCCGCCAGGCTACGCGGTGCCGCTTGACCCGAGGCAGACGCGCTATGTGCGCGCCATCGCCTTCCTCGCCGCGGTGGTCGCGCGGCCGCTGACGTGGCAGGAGTGCACACGCGGCGCCGTGTCGCTGCCACCGAGTCTGCGAGGCCGCGGTGCAGCAGCAGCAGGGACGAAGGCGGGCGACGCAGGCAGCAGCAGTAACAGCAGCAGCAACAGCAAGATGGCGACGCCCGAGGCGCCACGTGAGTATTGCGTCATGAGCTACCTTGGCCTCATTCACCCGCTCGGTCTGTTGCCGCCTGTGGTGGCTGACTTTGTGACGAATGCGCAGGTAACGACACTGCAGTCTCTGCAGCGCTACATACTGCAGCATCCGATTACCTTGCCGCACGAGCAGCTACAGCAGCAAGCGCAGACACGTAGTGTGGCGAAGGACAGCAAGGACAAGTCACTCGCAACAAGGGCAGCAAGGCGTGCGCGTCGTGCAGGCGAGGGCGATGGTGACAGCAGCGTGGTCGAGCAGCGATGGTGGCACGCGATGCGGTCACGCTTGTAGTGACGTGGTCAACATGTGTTGTATACATGAGTATATTGCAACGATATGTGTGTGTGTGTGTATACGTGACAGTGTGTGCACGGGTTACATAGAGTGCACTAGCTTATCGATATTGCACACGTGTCTATAACCAACGTGTTTGCGTCCGTCCATGTTCCCTATTGCATTGCTTTGCTGCGAATATGTGTGTGTGTTTGTGTGTGTGTGTGTGAGTGTGTGAACGCGTGTGTGTGTGTGTGTCATGTAACGTGACATTACAAGCTTGTACAAATGTATATGCATGCTTCTTAACTATACAGCAAACACACACACACACACACACACACGTATCAAGTCATGTTGACGAGTATGTGCTGGGTGCCGAAGGGCGCCATGAAGGCGATGCCCATACGCTCGACAGACACGGCCGAGCAGGTGCGCGCGAAGCTGCAGATGCAAAGCCCCGACGCGGACGACGGCGAGGAGCACGGCGGTGCGGCGGAGGGTGGTGTTGCTGCTGCTGCTGCTGCGTCACACGCGCCAGGACGTCGTCGCGGTGGCGACAGCGACGACAGCGATGAGGAAGGTGACGCGAATGCGACGCTGCGGGCGATTGCCGGCGGTGGCGACGACGCCGTGCTCGAGCAAGTCGACTCGGACGACGACGACGAGCTCGACGACGTCCGCTTCACCGACACGGACCTTGTCTTTGCCGTCACCGTCGCCGACACGACTACGCCGCGCTTCGAGCTGTACACGTACGACGAGCCCGAGGACAGCGTCTTTTTGCACCACGACGCCAACGTCGCCGCCTTCCCGCTGTGCAGTGCGTGGTGGAGCGATGGCGCCATGTCAATGCTGGCGGTGGGCACGATGCTGCCGTTTGTGGAGTTGTGGCCGCTTGACGTGATGGACGCGGTCGAGCCGGTGGCGGTGCTCGGGGGCTGCGTGCGACGTGCGCACAACTACGCGGCCAAGCGGAGCAGTCGCCTGCGCGGTCACCTGAAGCCGTCCTCGCACACGGACGCGGTGATTGCGGTGCGATGGAACACGGTGGCGCAGCACATCCTCGCAAGCGGCAGCGCCGACCACACGATCAAGCTGTGGGACCTGACAGTCGCCGGCAATGGCGCCTCCTCGTCGTCGACGGCGGCAGCAGCAGGTGCAGCAACAACAACGGCAGTGACAAGTGTCGAAGACGGCGGCAGTAGCAGCACGAGCCATGCGACGGCCACGTCGGGCGAGGCGTGTTTGTACACGTACACGGAAGCAGACAAGGTGCAGTCGCTTGACTGGCACAGCGAGGAGGCCAACTTGCTGCTCGCCGGCGGCTTCGACGGCCGCGTCAGCTTGCGCGACTGCCGCACACCACAGCAGTCCGCACTGTACTTTGCCGCCGGTGACGTGGTCGAGCGCGTGGCGTTTGTGCCGTCGACGCCGCAGCTGATGACGTCAACTAGCAACGGGCAATGGATGGCGTACGAGATGCGCATGAACGTGACGCAGCCGCTGTGGTGCGTGCAGGCGCACTCGGCCGAGACGACGTTTGCGTGTTCGCGGCATGTGCGCGGGCTGTACGCGACCGGCGGCAAGGACGGCCGCGTCACGCTGTGGGATGGCCGCGGTGTCGGCGACGGCGGCAACACGAGCAGCACAGCAACGGCAGCGGCAGCACCACGCTGCATCGTGTCACGTGACTACAAGACAGGCGCGGTGTTGTCGCTCGACTTTCACCCCAACTCGCCACACATACTTGGCGCATGTGGCGCACGTGGCGAGCCACTCGTGTACACGATGACGTCGGACCTGCAGCCCGTCTTTGCCGCGTAACATATATATGTGTGTGTGTATGTGTGTGTGCCTACAAGTGCGCAACGATGATGTTCACGGAGCAAGCACTATCACTACAATGCAAGCAAGACGCAAACACACACAAACAGGATAACAAGACGATGACACCAACGTAAGTGACGCATAACATGCATAACAAGCACACACACACACACACACAGACACACACACACACTGCAGCGCATGTGTGTGTTCCTGTCGCTGTGCACTTGTGTACGCGTGTGTAGGAGTGCATGCCTGCTTGTGTTGCCTTGCACTGTCACATACACACGCAACAACAACGTGTACTGCACAGAAGCACACACAAGCACACGTCCTGCACATACATCCCTCGCTAGCATACAACAACAGCAACACACACACACACACACACACACACACATACACACACATCACCATCTCGCCATGAAGATCTTCCGCGATGTGCTGACAAACGCCGAGGTTGTGTGCGACAATGACCGTCCGTTCGACATCGAGGGCGACATTGTGTACGTCGTGAAGGGCCGCTACATCGACGTCGGTGGCGAGGACTATGGCATCTCCGCCAACGTTGACGAGGACGCCGCCGAGGGTGCGACGGGCGATGTGGCGGATGGCAAGGAGCGCGTCGTCGACATTGTGTACAACAACCGCTACACGGAGACGAGCTACGACAAGACGCTGTACATGGCACACATCCGTGGCTACATGAAGAAGCTGCTCGAGAAGATCGACGACGAGGACGCGAAGAAGGCGTTCCAGACCAACGCCGCGGCGTTTGTCAAGAAGGTGCTGAAGGACATCGACGAGTACCAGTTCTACATTCCCGAGGGCAACGAGGAGGACCCCGATGCGGGCATGATCGTACTGTGCCGCTGGGACGGCGAGACGCCGATGTTCTACATGTGGAAGGACGGCCTGAAGGGTGAGCGCGTGTAGTGTGCGCGTGCGCGCGTAACACTCTTGCTTTTTCACTCTCTTCTCACTCCCCACCGCGCTCGTGACACACATACACGCACACAATGCGTCAGCGAGCGCATGTGTGTGTGCGTGCGTGAGCGAATATGCGTGTGTGCGTGCGTGTGCGTAAGTTGTAACAGGTGCGTAAGTAAATGCAGTTGTGGACGGCTGCGCATGTTGTGCAAAGTAACAAGTAAACACACACACGTACACACACACACAAGCGTGACATGCAAGGTATGCTGTACGTGTGCGTACGTGTATGTGTATGTGTGTCTGTGTGTGTGGCAAAGGCAAGCGATGACGACACGACGAGTGAACATGACGTGGTAAAGCAGTGGCCAAAGTGTGCGTGCAAGCGCAGGCGTACGCACGATGTAACACGCACACACACACATGCGCACTCGCGGTGTGTGCGTGGCAGTGTCATTGTTGTCGTGATGATGAGCGTGCACACATGTGCGTATGTGCGTGTGTGTGTGTGTGTGTGTGTGTACGTGTGCTGCAGTGTGACAAGACGCACGCTGTGCAGTCCTGCTCTCGTGTAGTGCGTGTGTGTGTACATTGTATGAAGCAATGCCTGCGTCACTTGCGTATACACACACATATACACATGTACACGTTGTAGCACACATACGCATATACATATACATACGCACACACACCACCTGTGTGTGTGCTCGTGTGCTCGTGTGCATGCAAAGTGCGCGTGCACCGTGTAGTGCGCATGCCAGCTGAGTCCAGTGCACATGCGCTGCGTCGTGACTGCGATGAGTGGCTGCGTCGTTTGCCGGCAGCCGTCGATGCAGCGCTGACGTCGTACCCTGTGCCGCATGCGAGTGTGTACACGCGTGTGGAGGGCGTTGTGCGTGCCGTTGACGCGCTAGCTACGCAGGGCGGTGCGTTTGTGCCGGTGCGACTGGGTGCACGCAATACACGTGTGACGCGCAGTGGTGTGACCGTGTCGACAGGTACAACGACGACAACAGCCCCAGCAACAGCAGCAGCAGCAACAATGTTGCGCAACGTCCCACCCACCATGACGCGCGTGCCTGACGTCTTGACTGCAGCGTCAACAGCAAGCAGTAGCAGCAGCAATAGCGCCGACCGTGTTGTTGCAAACAACGACGTCAGTCCGACGTCGCCGTCGTCGTCGTCGTTGTCCTCCTCGGCGACGGCGCTGCAGGAGCTGAAGGCGCGCATGAAGGTGGTGTCGCTACAGCTGCGGCAGGCACAGCAGCGCCGTGACGACTTGCTTCTCGCCGAGGATGAGGACAATGACGCAAGCGACGCACTCGCGCGCGCAGACGGTGACATTCGTCAGCTCGAGGACGCGTTTCGGCAGCTGCGGCAGGCGCAGGCGACGCTGCTGCAACGTGCTAGCACTACTGCCGCTGGCGACAGGAGCACAAGGACTACACCAAGCAGTGACGTGTCTCGTGCAGCTGTCGCGTTGCGCAGCAGCAGTAGCACTGCGGCGTACAGCAACAACAACAACAACGACATGGCTACTACCACGTATGCCAATGGCAGCAACAATGCCTATAGCAGCTACGGCGGTACAGCAGCAGCGCAGCAGCAGCTGTCGTCTTCGTCGACGCCGTCGTTTGCGCCAGCGTCAGCGTACATCGAGCGTGACCTGCACAGCAGTACCTACGCAGGCGCTGGCGCAATGGCGACAACGAGTAGCATGCCGAGCACGCTTGCCGGTGCGGCAGCGCACTTGTCCTCATCCTCTTCCTCGTCGCTGCCGTTGACGACGACGCACGCTGGCCCGGGCGGCTTCTCGTGGGAGGCGTACGAGCAGCAAGGCGGCTTGCACAACCTGACGCGTGAGGCGCTGAATGCGACGGCTGATGTTGTCTTGCCAGTCAACCCGACACACGCGTACGCCGGCGAGCGCTTTGCCTGGTCGCGCGAACTGCGTCGCACGATGCGCGATGTTTTTGGTCTGCACGAGTACCGCCACTGTCAGCTCGAGATCATCAACGCGTGCATGGATGGCCGTGACGTGTTTGTGCTGCTGCCGACGGGCGGTGGCAAGTCGCTGTGCTATCAGCTGCCCGCGCTGCTGCCGAACCCGGCGCAGGTGACGATCGTCTTCTCACCGCTGCTGTCGCTCATACAAGACCAGGTCTACGCCCTCGTCGCCAACGACATCCCCGCCATGGCGCTGACGGGGCAGTGCAGTGATGCGGCGCGGCGGGCGCTGTTTGCCGAGTGGGCGGCAGGACACATTGTCCACACACTTGTCTACGTCACGCCGGAGTACTTTGGTCACAGCGATCACTTTATGCGGCAGCTGCGCAGTCTGGCCGAGCGTGGCCTGCTCAACCGCTTCGTCATTGACGAGGCACACTGTCTGTCGCAGTGGGGCCATGACTTTCGCCGCGACTATCGCAAGCTAACGGTGCTGAAGACGCAGTTTGCGCAGACGCCCATCACGGCCCTCACGGCGACGGCGACGGCGCCGGTGCAGCAGGACATCATCAAGACGCTGGCGCTGCGCGACGCGATCATCTTTCGCGGCTCGTTCAATCGCGCCAACCTGCGCTACGCGGTGCAGCGTGTGACGGGCAAGGAGGTGGTGTCGGTGGTGCGCGAGCTGGTGACGACGCGGTTCGCGCGCAGTGCGTGTGGCATTGTCTACTGCCTGTCGAAGCGCGACTGCGAGGACATGGCCGCGCAACTGACGCGCAGTGGCGTGCGGGCGGCGTACTACCACGCCTCGGCGAGCAACAAGAATGAGAAGCAGGAGCGCTGGACGCGCGACGAGGTGCAGGTCATCTGTGCGACGATTGCGTTTGGCATGGGCATCAACAAGCCCGACGTGCGCTTTGTCATTCACGCGGCAATGCCCAAGTCGCTGGAGGGCTACTACCAAGAGAGCGGCCGTGCGGGCCGTGATGGGCTGGCGAGTGAGTGCATCCTGCTGTGCAGCTCGTCGGACCGGCAGCGGCAGGAGCGCCTCATACACGGCTCGAGCGACTGGCGTGCGTCGCTGACGTCGCTGTACCGCATGCTCGCGTACACGCTCAACAATGTCGAGTGCCGGCGCCGGCAGCAACTCTCGTACTTTGGCGAGGACGTGCCACTGCACTACTGCCTCGAACAACAACAACAACAACAACAGCAGCAGCAGATGTGTGACAATTGTGCAAGCAAGCAGAGCGAGCACTGGACCGTGCGCGAGGAGGATGTGGCGCCCGTCATTGTCGACTTGCTACACATTCTCGTCCACCTCGGCTCGATGACGGGCAAGCAACTGACGGCGGTGTACCGTGGCACGTCGTCGGAGATGGGCAAGGTGGTCGAGGCGCGGATGCGGCAGAAGGGCGCCCCGGCGCAGTACAAGAGCGGGGCGAAGCGGCCAAAGGAGGTCGTTGAGCGGGCCCTGCTCGAGGCGCTGCTGCTCGGTGTGCTGCGCGAGCGCCTCGAGAGCGTCAACGACTTTGCTGTCTGTGCGTTTGTCGAGCCCGCCGGCGACGGCGCCGCGGCAGCGCTGCTGCGCCGCCTCGAGCGACGTGAGCAGCGTGTGACGTTGTATGTGCGCGGTGAGCGCGTGCTGCCGCCGCCACCGCCACCACAACAAGAAGAGCAGCTGCAGATGGCTACAGCGACACAGAGCACACGCAAGGCGACACGCACCGCAGCAACGGCAACAACACGACGCAACACGGCAAAGGCGGCAACGGCTGCTGCTGCAACACGTGCAGCACGCTCGTCAGACGGCAAGGAGAATGTGGTGACGGGCGACGAGAGCGACGACGTGCCCCTCGCCACACTGTACACGCGCGGTGACGGCGGTGGCGTCACGGCGGCCACGACAACAACGACGACGACGACGCGTACACGGCGACGCACCATGTTGACGCTGTCGACTTCGACATCGGCAGCAGCAACGGCAGCAAAAAGCGACAACACAGAGAGCACGGCCACGACAAGAGCAGCACCTGCGCAACACGCAGTCACGGCGGCGGCGGCGCGCAAGCGCAGCAACGTCACTGCCAGCAAGTATGTCCTGCACGAGAGCACGGCAACACGACGGCGACGACGAGGTGGTGGTGGCGACGACGACGACGACGACAACGCCTCGTCACTCGCAAACAGCGATGACGACCATGACCTTGACTCGTTCATCGACGACGACGACGACACCGCGACGACGACCCCTGCGGCGACGTTGACGTTGACGACGACGACGCAGCAGACGGCGTCGGCGGATGTGACGCCGCAGCGCGTGGCGACGCTGCGCAAGCGTGTGCGCGCGTCCGCCTCGCTGTCGTCGTGCATCTCGTCGGCGTCGTCGTCGTCGTCGTCGTCGTCGACCACGCCGTCAGTTGCGACGCAACACAACACGGCGGTGCACTTGCCACCGGCAGAGCTGCAGCGCTTGCGTGCGGCGCTGCAGAGCGAGCTCGAGGCGCTGGTGCAACGCCTGGCCGAGTACGCCGAGGGCGGGCGACAGTACAATGTCATGCCGAAGAAGACGATACACACACTCGTCGACACGCTCACGCAGCCACGGTGGGGCAGCGTGGCCCAGTTCGTCGACCTCGAGGGCATGGGCAAGAACAAGGTGCGTAAGTTCGGCGTGGACATACTCACGCTGTACCGTCGCTTTCGCAGCACCCACCTCGGCGATGTCGCGGAGCTGTCACCGCAAGAGGCGGAGGCGCTGCGGCAGGTCAAGGCGACGGTGTCGACGACGCGACAACAGCAACAACAACAGCAGCAGCAGCAGAAGCGCAGTGCGGCCAGTGGCGGCCACGTGGTGGCGGGTGTGCAGAGCAGCGCGCACGCACACTGCACACCACCACAGCAACAGCCACAGCAGGCTACAAGTGGTCTGCTGCTGCTCGACGTTGACACGCCGGTGCGCTCGTCAGCGTCACCGCAGCACGCACGTGCAACGTCAAACGTGACGCCCGAGCATGGCCACGCACACACAACAACACCGACCACGACAGCTACTGCTGCTGCTACTGCGAGTATGACACAGCCACGGCGCACTGTGTTTTCGTTTGCCGCCACGCGTGAGGGCGCTGGCAACAACAACAACAGCAGCGCTGCGCCTGCAGCGGTCGCGCCCACCACATCGCCGTGTGCCGCAGCGGCAGCCGTCATGCTGCCATCACAGTCGCTGCCGCTCTTTCCTGACCCGCATGTCCTCGCACAGCAGCACGACGCAGTGCACACACACGCGGCACGACACACGCTGCTCGGTGCTGCGCCAACGCAAGCAGCACGACAGCCACAACACGTGACGGCGCACCACAGCGAGTCTGCGACGCACTCGACCGACTACCTCTTCTCGCTGTGCGAGCAGGCGCAGCGACGTACACCACTGCGTGCCGCCACACCACCGCCACCACAGCAGCAACAGCAGCAGCAGCAGCCCCTTTTGCCTCCTGACGCTGGAGCAGCGACACTCGCCGTCACGACGGCGCCTGCAGCAGCACCAACCGTACCACGACCACGACGACAGAGTGCCAAGGATCTGCTGGCTGTGCTTGGTAGCACAACGGCAGGCGAGGGGGCGGCCACGACGAGGTCGTCTGTAACGACGTCACCGCCAGTGTACAGTGTAGACGACGATGTGTAGACACACACACACACACACGTGAAAGACAAGGTCAGCTTGCGTGTGTGTTGTGTGTGTGTCTTTTCACCTTTGTTGTCGTTGCAGATGTTTGCAAGCGTATTGCAGAATGTCAAGGCGATGTCAATGTGTATTTGCGTGTGTACGTACTCGTGTGTGTATATTGTAAAGATGCAGTACGCGCCGAGACACACGCACACACAAGCGTAAGTGTGTGCGTACACACACGCAAAAACTGCACTGCACTAGCACGTTGCCTTGTATATATATAGGCGTGACATTGTAGTTTGTAACGCACACACACACACACACGTAGACGACAAGGCAGAGATGATCAAGGCGGTGCTCATACTGAACACCGCCGGTAAGGTGCGGCTGCTGTCGTTTTACGAAAAGCACATCACGCCGGCGCAGCAGCAGAGTCTGGTGCGGAGTATACATCGCGCCATTGCGCGGCGCGGCGACGAGCTGTGCAACTTTGTTGATCACTACGTCGACTGGCCCACACCCGACACACGCATCATCTATCGTCGCTACGCCACCCTGGCGTTCATCTTCGTGACGGACTCGTCCGAGTCGCAGCTCGCCATTCTTGACCTCATACAGGTGTTCGTCGAGACGCTCGACCGCGTCTTCGAGAATGTCTGCGAGCTTGACCTCATCTTTCACTCGGACAAGGTGCAGCATGTGCTGATGGAGATGGTGATGGGTGGCATGGTGCTGGAGATGTCGCGTGAGGAGATTGTGCGCAACTTGGCTGACATGACACGAATGAGTGCGGAACGTCAGAGCAGCAGCAGTGGTAGTGGTAGTGGCAGTGGTAGTGGCAGCGGCGCCACGGCATCGTCGATGGCAACGGCACGCAGCCTCTTTGGCTACTCGTGAGGACGCGCATACACACACACAGAGAGAGACAGACACACACACAAGTACAATGCTGGTGTGTATGTGTCATTGTGTGTGATGTGTTGCTTGCTGCTCATTGTTATTGTCACACGCACACACACGCACACAGATTGACACACGTGTGGGGTGATGCTCGGCATTGACGCGGAGCAGTTGCGCACACATTTGCAGCGCAACAGCGACGCAGTGCACGTCGAGCTGCAGCGTTGCAGCCGCGCTGTCGAGGCGCGTGTGCGGCGTGCGCGGGAGCGGGTGCTGTGGCATGCAACGCGCAGCCGTGCCGCTGAGCTGAGTGCACGCATGCACAACGAGCTGCTGCGACGTGCACAACGCATACAACGTCAGCGCCACGACACGGTCACAGCGCTGCATTCGCTGGCCCGCGAGCTCGTCGCGGGCCGCCGCGTCGCGGGTGCGGCGCCGTCGCGTGCACTGCCGCGCAGAGCAGACGCGAGCACGGCCGCCGTGCACACGATTGCAGACAACGAAGACGGCGACGAGGATGAAGAAGAGGAGGGCGACGCTGTGCGGCTGTGCGGCAATGTGCAGGCAGTGCTGCGCTGTGTTGCGGCGGCCGTGTCGAGTGAGCCGACGCACTATGCGATGCGCGTCTGTCCGACTCGTCGGCAGCTGCACGCGTTTTGTGTAGACGTTGTGTGCACACATCGCCTACATCGCCTCCTTGCCAACGCAGTGGGGCGTGACGACGACGGCCACGACGATGACATGAGCAGCAGCAACAGTGCCATTCGTGCAACAACATGCGCGGCTGCACCGGCGACGCGCATCGACGCGCTCGTCGAGCACGCACTGACGCTGCTTGAACGTGCCATGAGCAACAACAACGACTATGACGACGACGATGACGATGACGATGACGATAATGCGGCGTCGGCGTATGTGCGTGTGCCGTGCTTTGTGTCGCTTGCGCAGTACTGCTGCGACGTGCCACCCATCGCGCAGCACTGCGACCGCGCAGGCGCGTCGACCAGCAGCGCCGCCGCAGCGTCGTCGTTATCGTCTGCAGTTGCTGCAGGAACAACAACAACAGCAGCAATGACGACAGGCGATGATGCCGCGCTTGGCTTTTTGTTTGCACCGCCATCACGTCGTGCCAGTCGCGCGGCGACGCGTGCCGCTGCGTGCGCTACGCGTAAGAGCAGCAACAACAACAACAAGAGCGGTCTTGGCAAACGAGTTGGCGCGACCGTGCAGGGCGACGACGACGACAATGCGGACGACGACAACGAAGACGACGAGCAGGACGACATTGACGTCGATCACGACGACGACGACGACGTCGGTGACGTACACAACAGGCGCGAGGGCAGCAGCGAGCACAGTGACGCGCACGCGGTGCTTGTGGCGGTGGTGCAAGTGGTTGACCGCGCCTGGCTGAGCCTGCAGGTGCCGCGCACGGCGACTCTGCGCCCACACGCGAGCACAGACGGTGCGACAGACGCACACACCGTCGACGGTGACGAGGACGACGGTGACGATGCTGTTGTTGTTGTCGTTGCAGGTGACGGCAATGCACACGGCGTGCGTGGTGCTCTTGGTGCTGCTGCGGCAGCAACAGCAACAGCAGCATCGACAACACAGCAACAACAACAACAACAGCAGCAACCACGTATTGCAGAAGAACGCGTCCGCGTCACGGTCGACGACGACGACGCCGAAGACGACGAGGCGCTGGCCTCACTGCTCGACTTGGTGCGCATACGCTACACGATTGAGCTCGCCGCCCGCCTCATCGCCCTCGACACGGCGAAGCGCGCACTGCTCGAGGGTGAGCAAGGGGCGTTGTTCGACGGTCATCGACGCGTGTCACTGTGCTGTACGCCGCCGCCGCCGCGGTCACGGCGTGTGACGACGAGTGGCAGTGCAGAGGCCGTCACGACGCCCACCTCCTCGTCGGCACCGCCACCGTCGTCGATGTGTGATGTGATGGAGGTGGCGGTGCTGCACTTGCCGCACGAGGAGGTGCTCTTCTACTGCGTTGCCTACTGCATCGGCGCGGCGCTGCTGTGCGATGCGCAACAAGCCACGAAGGCAACCACGACACCAATCAACAACAGCAACAGCAACAGCAAAAGCAGCAGTACGCAGAATGTAGTGCGTTGGGCTGCCGCGTTGCAGCAGTGTTACTTGACGTCGAGCACACACCGCGAGGACGACCGCGGCGGCAGCGGCAACGACGTGGACAACATCACCTTTGCGGCGGCGGTGCGTGTGTGGCTGTATGTGTGTGAGTATGTGCTGCTCGTCGATGGCGGCGATGCGGCTGCCGTCGTGACGCCCTCGTCGTCGTCGCCCTCGTCGTCATTGCCGCCTGCCATCGTGTTGCCAAGTGCACAGGTGCAGCGGTGGCTGATGGCTGTGGCAGCCGCCGCGGCGTCACGTGGCATTGCGCAGTCATCGTTGTTTTGTTGTCGTCCGCGTCGTCGCGGTGCTGTGGCGGACTTGTCGCTGCCGTCGTGTGCGGCGTCGCTGCGCGCCGACGGTGAGGCGCGTGTGTACGCGCAGCTTGTGCAGCACCTGCGTCGTGCAGCGACCGTAACGGCGACGACGAGCAGCGCGTAGTGCACTACACGACATGCTGTACACGTGTGTGTGTAACTGTTTGCATAAGAAAATTGTTGCTGTTGTTGTTGTTGTTGTTGTTGTGTTGTGTATCTGCACTCTGACTTCCTTTGTCGTGTGTGTTTGTGTGTGTGTACAAGCAACGTAGCAGCGTCACCGACGACAGCAAAAACACAAGCAAGAACAGCAGCAGCAGCAGCGCACAGGCAAGCATGACAACAGCAGCCAAGGTCGACGAGGTGCTCGCGCACTTTGACCGCAAGTCACCACGAGACAGCTATCGTCAGGTCTGCGATGAGCTGGAGGTGCACACGCAGCGGACGGTGTGCGCAATGCTGCCAGACGCACCGCAGGCGTGGCACCGCGTGACCACGCTCGACCTTGACCGCCTTGTCCTCGGCAGCAAAGGCTGCATGGCGTTGCTGCCGATTGTGACGGTCAGCACCGTGCTGCGTCGTCTGAGCATGCGACAGTGTGGGGTGTCGGATGAGTTTGTGCGCGCGCTCTGTGAGGTGCTGCAGGGCCACCCATCCATGCGCTCCGTCGATGTGAGCGACAATGCGCTCGTGACGGTGTACTCGGCGTCGCCGATCATCAGCGTCATGCGCAACAACAGCAACATGGTCAGCTTCGCCGTCGCTGGCACACATGTGGGCACAAACGTGGCACACATCATTGACGCCCTCGGGGAGCGCAACCGCCGCAACGTGGCCACCTACTACGAGGACAAGTACTTCAAGATGAAGGACCTGTTTGGCTACTTGGACGAGAATGGGCAGGGCTGGGTGCAGCTCAAGTCTCTGCTGCTCAACTGCCCCTACCCGGTGCTGCAGGAGCAGTTTGCCGAGCGCATTGCGCTGAAGCGGCCGCGGCGGCGCAGCGATGGCGCCATCAGCCTCAACACATTCCTCGAGCTCATCTACATGAACTACAAGACGGAGCTGGAGATTGCGCGACAGGCCGAGGCGACGGTGGATGAGCCGTACGTGTTCATGATCGCCAACTGGAAGCAGCTGCTGGCGGCAGTGGCACGGCACAACAGCGGCGACAGCGGCGACGACGACAAGAAGGCGGCGGCGAAGAAGACGGGCGCGGCGGCGGTGGCGCAGCCGCTGGCGCTGCCCGACGACCTGCACCGCATACGCCTGCGCGACTTTTTGCTGACGAATGCGCAGGCGGATGCGATCATCGAGGCGGCGGCGGCGGCGGCACACGACGAGCACGACGACGGCGAACAGCCCAGCCAGAGTGGCAGTGACGCGGCCACGGCGGGCGTGCGTGTGCTGCCGGCGAGTGCGCTGCTGCACGCCAGTCGCACCGCGGTGCAGGCGCCGCCGAGCAACAAGCCGCTGTACCGCTTCTTTCAGGAGCGCGACGCCGCGTACATTCCGGCGTGTGTGCGCAACGGCTCGCGTGTGTTTGACCTGAACGACTTGTCGATGCTCAACTCGTCGACGACGTCGAATGCGGACAGCAACGACGACGTGGACGCCGGTGGCTGCGTGCACACCTTTGCCCTGCCAGCGATGCTGGTGCGCATGATTGTCGACTTCTTCAACAGCGAAGTGCGCAAGCAGCCGAAGAAGAAGGAGAGCGTCGTGCCCGACTCGCCGCGTACGCGCAAGGACAAGGCGATGATCAAGGCGGCAATCGACATTCGCGCCTTCCTGTCGGCCGAGTTTGTCACCGACTTTGAGAAGGTGCGGCCGAGCCTGCTCGCCGACTACTATGCGCGCTATGCGCTGCCCATTGACGACTGCACCATCACACTGCAGGAGATGGTCAACGTGCTCGACGAGCTGTACGTTGTCTGCCGCATTGACACGCCCATTGCACGTGACACGATTGTCGCGATGGACAACCCGCTCGCAGAGGCCAAGTACGCCGAGTTCTTCATGCAGCACCTCATCGACCGTGACGAGGACACGAGCATTATTCAGCGCAAGCGCTACTCGTATGAGATGTAGTAGGATGCAACGGCAAAAGAACACCCGTTCTTGTCGTCATCGACGTGTATGTATAAGTGCATGTGTGTGTGCGTGTGTCGGTGGGTGTGTGCGTAGGCGCAGAGGGCCGCTTATGTAGTTGTATGGCTGATGCTGTCGCCGTTGTTATTGTCGTTACGTCTGTTTACATGCATGTATATATATACACATATGGTTTGCTACCGACGCGGTGTGTGTGCGTGTGTGAATGTGGTGAGCGTGGCACGTGTGGCTTGACGCGTGCACGCATGATGTAAACAAGGTACACACACACAAACACACACACACACGTGAACAAAAAACCCACAAAAACACAAGCACGTACACATGCACGAATGTGTCTTGTGTGTGTGTGTGATGTATCTAGCTATGCTAACGCAGTCTTGTGTTGATGTCAGTAATGATGCCACAACCGGAAAGGTGAAGTGCAAAGTGTGCGGCAGGCACGGTGACGATAACTGTGCTCACAAGCGTACACACACACACACACACACACTCATGTTCGCAGTAAGCACAAGCACGCACAAGCACGCACACGTGTTTGCATGCATGCATGTGTGTGTGTATGTGTGTTCGCGAAGGCGCAAAGGCAAAGTGCTGTGTGTGTGCGCGCAGCGTGCAACGAGAGCAATGCATCAGCATGTGAGCAAGATGTACCACACGTCACACGTCACACACACATGCGCATGCACATGTGCATTGACACTGACGGCGATGTAGAGATTGTGTGTGTGTGTGTGTGCATGCTGCCTGCAAAGTCGATGTGCTTGCTTGCTTGTGTCTTGTTTGTTGCGTGTGCCCACGCGCACGCACGCACACACACATGCATATACGTTATGTTGTCGTAACAACGCTTACGCGCTGTCAACGTAACAGTAGCGTGCACAGCGGCATAGCGTACAAGTAGAGTTATACACACACACACAAACAAACAAACACACACTTACACACTACGTTTCACGTCATATACACACGCGTAAAGGTGTTGTTGCTACATTGCATTCAGGCGTACAAACATACATACATACACGCATACAGTACGAGAAGTACGCACAGGCACAGACACACATATATATATATTTGTTTACATTTATATATATTTTTACATATATACATACATACTCATACGAACATTGTATCGTATATATACGTACACACACGTATACATACACACAACAAGGCATACAAAAACATATACAATAGTAGGTGGACGCAAGAACAAACACACACACACACACACACACACACACACACGAGCGCGTACACGCGCAAAAGAAAGACAAGTGACAAGACAAGCAAGCAAGCAGTCTACGTGGTGAGGCAGATTGTACACACGAGCGCACACACACACACACACACACACACACAAATCTGTTGTGTGTGTACTTGTGTCTTTCTTGCGCTTGCTCCTGCACGCTTGTACGCGTCAGTGACTGCGACAAACAGACTGCTCTTGTCGTGTGTTGGCTGTGTACTTGTGTACTCGTGTATGTACGTGTGACGAAGTAGTAACATCTGGCCACTGAAAGTGTACCGCATCATCGGCGTAGTTACTCTCTGTCGAGTATCGTTTATCGTGACGTGACAGGCATCGGCCACGGGTATACATTGTGTTACACACCGCGCACCTCTGCCGACTAGCACAACAACATCACGCTTACACCCAAGGACACACACACGCGCACACAACATATTGACCATACATTGTACGCCTGACATTCACCGCACACTTCATCTGTAGCCCATCATTGTCACCGTCTCAGCTCCACCCACCCACACACACATACACACGTATATACTGCCTTCTTGACGCCACAAACACACATATTGCCTGTACGCGCATCCAGTTGTGTGGTCTTTCTCTTTCTCACTTTCGTCTGTGTGTGTGTGCGCCGTTGTATAGTTGTGTGATTGCTTGTGTGTGTGTGCACGTTACGCGTAACGCGTATCGCTGCACATTTCGCTCATCGCCGCCACCGCAGCACCTCCACTCCTGCGCGCGCCTGTACACTTGCAACACTCACTGCCACCGCCTGTACACGGTCTGACTTCCGCTTACACACACTCGCACACACACTCGCACACACTCACACACACACACACACACATCCACTACACCATACACGCATACTGGTACACGTTCTTATCTGTTTCGCATTCGTCCTTGTCGTGTCTGTGGCGGTAGCTTTGTTGTCTGCTACATCATTCTGCACTCGGTCGCACTTGCTGGCTAGTGTTTAGTGTTGCGTGCAAGTAGCGGTGAGTTGTGTGTGTGTGTCTGTCTGCGTGTCGTGTCGCGTTGACAACTTCGTCCTTTGCCACCCCTTCTTTTTGCTTGTACACCCTCACTCGTACACCCTCTCGCTTTTCTTCTTTTCTCTCCATCTCTCGTTGTCGCACGCACACGCACACACGCACACACGTGTAAGGAGAGTGTGCGAGACGCTGCGCAAGAACCACCGTGTCACTTGCCTCGTCGCGTCGTTGTGGCATTGTACGCGTGCTTGCTTTGTGGCGCGTCTGCAGTGTGAGTGTGTGTTTGTGTAAGTGTGTGTGTGTGTAGGTGTGTCACGGTCGTGTCACTTGCAGGGGCGAGACGACTTTGTTTTGCCTCTTCCGCGTACACCTTTCTCCTTGCACGCGCCCACCCTCCCGCACACTCTCACCCGCATACATGCAAACGCAAACACACACGATGACGTCGCCCGAGTGCAGCGCACTGCTGTCGACGTGCGCAGACAGCGTCCTTGCGTCGTCGTCGTACATTGACAATAGTCTGATGACGACGACGACGTCAATGACGACGGCATCGGTGTCGTCGCCAGCCATGACGTTGTACAAGAGCGCTGTGCGGGTCTGTGACGATGGCGTTGGTGGTGGTAGCAGCAGCAGATGCTGCTGTTACAACAGCGCAGAGCACGTCAATGTGTGCCGCACTTGTTACAGGTCGGACAGTCGCACAAGTGCACGGCAGCTGCAACAGTTGCAGCAGCAGGCATACCGCGACGATGTCGTCAGTAACAATAGCAGCTGTCTCGTGCCTGCGTACAACATCAACACGGTCAACAACAACAACAACAACAACAACAACAACAACAGTAGTAACAGCAACAGCAGTGGTGGCAGTGCGGTGGTGCGCAGCACGTCACACGTGCGCAGCAACGCCTTTGACTTTATCCATGACGCCGACCTGCTTGGCGCCCTCGACTCGATTGTGCTGACGGCCATTGACGACGACGACGACGGTGACAAGAACAGTGTCGGTGACAATGACGAGGACAGGGCGGCGGCGCTGAGCGAGCGTGTTGTCGGTGGGCGCGACGGTGTCAGCGATACTGTGGTGGCCTCGTCGCCGTCAAGCACGCGCCACGCGATGTTGCCGTCACAGTCTTTGCCTCGGCAGCAGCAGCAACACGCAACAGCTCGGCGAGTGCAGCTGTGCACACCGACAAGCGGCAGCGGTGACGATGGCTGGGGTCGCGCGGGTGACAGTGCAACGACAGCGACTGTCGTGGCGCAGCGCTCTAGCGCACACGGCGGTGCAGCTGCACGTGTGGGCGACGACGGCGGCAGCGGCGATGAGCGCGGGCACACGCACGTGCTGCAAACACTGGAGCGACTGTCGTTACTGCAACAACGCGGCAATGACGATGACGCGAAGACGACAACCGCGGCGACGGCAGCAACGGCGGTGGCGGCTGTCACACGGACAAGTCAGGCAAACGACGGCAACAATGTCAGCTGCAGTGCAAGCAATGTCAGCAGCCAGAGCAACGCCATCAACGACGTCTTCGTCAACAACAACAGCACAACAACAACAACAGTGGCAACGCCAGGTGGCACTCTGTGCATCAGCGATGAGCATGTGCGCAGCAACCTCTTCATCTGCGGCCTCGCGCCCGACGTCGATGACGCGACACTGCGGGACGTTTTTGGCCGCTACGGTGACATTGAGTCGGCCAAGGTAATGCTCAACATACACACCGGCCGCAGCCGCTGCATTGCGTTTGTCAAGTTCACCGATGTGCAGCACGCCGCAACGGCGTTGCAGGAACTGAATGGCGCGACACTGCACGATCACGTCATGACGGTGCGCATTGCCAACTCGCGTGCCGCGTACTTGCCTGGTGCGCCAACGAACAAGACGTTTGTGCGCAATGTGCCGGTCACGGTAACGCGTGCGAGCTTGCAGGCGTACTTCGCCACCTTTGGCGACGTTGTCGACGTGTCGATACACGCAGACACGGCCCGGCTGAGTGGCGTGGCTGGCGCGAGTGCCACGCGTACGCCACTTGCCGTTGGCATGGGCAACAACAACAACAAGGGCGGCAGTGTGCTTGTCGGCCAAGGTGACGGCGGGTACGGCGTCCAGGGTGTGCTGATGCCACCACACGCCCTGGTGACGACAACGGCGTCGTCGTCGTGCAGCACCCCTGTGACAGGCAACACATTGGTGGCGGCAGCCACCACTATTACTGCCACCAGCGGCAGCAACAACAGCACAGAGGCAGCGGCAGCAGCGGCGACGGCGCACAACATTGTCTTTGTGACGTTCACAACAAAAGAGGCGGCAGCGCGGGCGGCGACGGCTACACACCTAGCCATGCCGTTCCCTGAGTGTTGCGGTGTGCCGTTGCTGGCCAAGGTGGCCGAGGACAGCGCGCGACGCGTCGAGCGGCTGACGCGGCGCTATCGTGTAAGCAACGGCAACAACAATAGCAGTTGTGGTGCTGGCGGCAGTGCGTTGTTCACCTCTTCTGCGACGTTGCCAGTGACTGCCGTCGCTGCTGCTGCTGCTGCTTGTGCTGGGCCAGCGACGATGACGACAACGACACCAGCAGGCGCCTTTGCTGCCGTGCCACAGCTGCTCATGAACGGCAGACTCGCCGTGCCGACACCGCCGTCGATGAGCGTGAACAGTGGTAGCGTGGCCTACGCGGCGTGTGAGCCTGCGGCGCTGCTGTATGGCACAAGGCCGGCCACAGCAGGTATGCTGCAGCTCGCCGGTGGCAGCTGCGTTAGCAACAACAACAACAACAACAATGGCGGCAGTGTCGCTTCGTATCATGACTGCATGGATGGTGCACACATGTGCATGTCGGGCGCCGCTGGTCCCGCCACTACGGTGCTGCACAGTGCACTGCCACGCATGGTGCAACAGCCGCAACAACAAACACAGCAGCAGCAACAATCGATGCAGATGACACCGCTGTACATGAGTGCCGCACCACTGCAGCGCACCAGTGACGGTGTGACCGTCACACGCATGCCTGCGCCTGTGTACGGCGTCGATGGTCGTCCTCTCACAGCGGTGTACTCGACTGGGGCCAACACGACAAACACGCATCTGCAACTGACACAGGCGTTTGCGCCGGCGACAGCAGCGCAACAACAGCAGCAACAGCAGCAACTTGCACAACTCCTCGTCAGCGGTGTTGTGCCACAGTCGTTCATGCTGTGGCCGTCACCGTCAACGGCCGCGCCACAGCAGCCACAGCAGCCGCAGCAGCAGCAACAACAACAGCAACACCCGTACGCGCAGGTGGGCTTGCCTGGTGGTATGCGTGTGATGTACACGCCACTTGCGAGTGCCACACCAACAGCAACGTTTGCGCCAGCAGCAAGCGAGCTGTCTGTGCCGTATTACTTTGTAATGAACACACCCTAGTCGAAAACACAAGACTCGACATACTGCCCACACACGCGTATATGTGTATGTGTGTGTGTGTGTGTGGTCATCTATCGTGTTCGCTGTCCGTCACACTCCCTGTCACTCTTGCTGCATGTAATCTTGTGTCGACTGTCTGTGCGTGCCTCATGCACGCGTGTATGTATGTATTGTTTAGCGTGTATATGGTTGTATACTTATGTACGACTATGTGCACATTATACAAAACGCACACACACATACGACGCGTCGACGGTCTTTGCTCATTCGCCTGTGTGTGTACACACACACACACTCACATACACCCGCACTTTTACATATATACATACGTACATACATACACATATACGCGTACTGGTGTACTTCCAATACGTGAAGACGATGTAAACACACTTGACTATACGCACATTCCTACAAACACATGCATGCACATGTATGCGTATCGTCTTGTGTTCTTTGTCCCTGCCATATGTGACACACATGCACATGTGTGTGTGTGTGTGTGTGTGTGTACATACGTATCGCTGTCATAATCGTGTATTGTGTGTGTGTGTTTGTGTGTGCAGATGCGTAGAGTGAACGAGATACAAAGGCAACTAATGTATGTTGCAACACCCACCCATACACACACACATACAATGGGATGTGTATACAGTTATGCACACTGCACGACGGACTCATGTAGAGTATTGCAACGACGTGTTCGTGTGTGCGTGTGTGCATGTGGATGCGTGCTAGCTGTCGCAAACGCGCGTGCATATGTGCACACGCGCTTGTGTAGACAGCCACGTGCGTCATCGGAGTGCTGCAACGCACATGACTAACAGATGGTTTGTTTTGTCAATGTATACTTATATATACACTTTCTGCATATATACTTTGCTACACGCATACATATGTATACACTCGTACACACATACAAACACATACAAACACACAGACCTATATGACGACGACGTCACACGGCTCACACACGTTAACTCGATGTTGTGTGCGTTTCAGCAACACATACACGTTCTCTTACTCTCTCACACTGTGGTGCACCCTTCTCTCCGTTTGTTTGTCTTCTCCTCACTCTCTCTAACTTGCTACGCCATTCTTGCGCTCTCCGTCAATGTATTGAAGTGACGACATACATATGCATACATATGTAAGTATGTATGTGTGTGTGTGTGTGTATGTGTGTGTGTACCTGTGTCTGTCTATGTGAGCGAGTGTATCGTACTTCCGCATCTTGCTTCCACATACACGACAATAATCCACTTGTTATATTTCATACACTTATGTGCACATGGTATCACACACAAATACACACACACACACATTATACATATATACAGATGCAAATATATATTTATATGTACCTGTGTACCTGTGTATTCACCACTAACGCCACACATACTGCAGAGACACAGACAGTGACGGTGCTGTACAATGTACACACATACACACACACACCGTCACGACACTGCATTGTGCACATTCTTCTTCGCCAACTCGTACACATCATATGTTGCTTTGCGCGTCCACCTTTACCACTGGCACGCACTCGGTTTCGCACGTGTGCACTAGTGTGTGTGTGTGTGTGTGTGTGTGTGTGTGTGTGTGTGTGTGTGTGTGTGCAAATGACTGTCATGGCGGTTTTTGTTTGTCGTGCACGTGTATCAGCAATGTAGCATGCTGCACCATGTCGTTGCTGTACACACCCTGTGTTACACGCAACTGTAAGGAATGTGAAAAAAGAAGGACACGCATCGCGCTATGTCGTTTGTCATGCGCTGTATATACACTAATATGCGCAAGCATGCATGCTGTGCGCTTTGCGCGTCTTGCAAATGGACGACATGGTTGCTAGTGTATATATAAATACTTGTGTGTGTGTGTGTGTGCGCGTTTTGCTTGTCGTGTATGACCTCCTTCTATACGTGTTTTTTGTCACGTATGTGCGTAAGTGCGTGTGCAAATGGTCACGCGTACACATGCGTGTGTGCGTCTTGTCGTGCATGTCACAACGTTGACTGCAATACGTAGGCGTGTGCATGTGTACATGCAGACGTATATGCATACGCAGATTGTACAAGCCACGACTGTACAAATATGTACGATTGTGGCAGCACACTACATCCGTGTGCACACACACACGCACGCATGTGTACTCGACACATATGTACACTCACGTGGCTACCTTGGCCTACTCGTCCGCGCTCAATCTGTCACTTTTCCTCTCGCGTTCGCCTCCTTTTCCTCCCTCACCATCACACACACACACACACACACACTCACTCTTACACTCTTCTGCGTCTCTGTCACATGCGCGTACTGTGCTTTGTTTACGCGTCTTGTTTTGCATTCCTTTTCGTGTTTTTTTGTTCGCACACTCATCTCACTGATGCGCACGTCACAATGTGACATGAATATGCTGAACACTGCAAATGTACGGCAGTGTTTGACGTGCTACGCTTATACACCTCTCCCCACACACACTACTACTACACTACACACTTTTCGCCTACCGCTCTCTGTCTCTGTCGCGTTCTCTCCTTCTCCTTGTCGCTGCTCCATTCTTCACCTGCGCCCATTCGTATATGTGACCTTGCATGTTTCACCTAATATATATATACGCAATCGCTATTTTGTTGTGGCGGCTGTTGCGACGTAGTGACTTTGCCGCTCAGCCTCGTGCGCGTGTTTGCACGCGGACGCACGCACAGACTGCACACGTTCCTTTTGTCGCTTGTCACGTTGCTGTCAATTGTCACACATTCTCGCACGCACACACGTGCAACGTCGCAACACGTCATCAATCTTCTTTTGCATTGCATGGCATGTGTGTGTGTGTGTGTGTGCGTGTGCGTGTGCGTGTGCGCGTACACAGTGCTCGCTCGCTCGCTCGCTTTGTATGCATACGTTATCCTTTGCTTGTGTAGCCGTCATCATCGTTGTCGTC
The DNA here is from genome assembly GCA_023091115.2 of Trypanosomatidae sp. Fi-14. Classification (NCBI taxonomy): domain Eukaryota; phylum Euglenozoa; class Kinetoplastea; order Trypanosomatida; family Trypanosomatidae; species Trypanosomatidae sp. Fi-14. The sequence continues at coordinate 18,398 of JAKVQF020000929.1, read as the reverse complement.
GTTAGTCGATGTGCGCTGGTATGTGTGTGTGTGAGTGTTGTTACACGCGCGTGTGTGTGTGTGTGTGTGTGTGTGTGTGTGTACGCAATGTATTCTACAAGCCCATGCACACATACCTTTATACAAACATATATATATAGCATGTTTGCATTACCTATACATACGTGTACGTGTTTGGGGTTTGTGTATATATACGTGTGTATGTGCGTACAAGTGTGTGTGTGTGTGCATTGTATTATGCAGTGCAGCAGGCACAGCACGCTGTAGTTCGACACAACGCTATTCTTTTGCTATGCGTTGCCGCTGTAGTACCTTGTGATGTACACACACACACACACACAAACACAAACACAAGCACGTGCACGCACGTGTATGTGAGTGTGCGCACGCGCTGATTGATTTGCTGTAGTGCATACTGTAATACTATGTGTGACTGCATGTATGAGTATGTGTATGTTGCTCTCGTTCTCTCTCGTTCTCTCTGTGTGCATATCTATGTACGCATGTGTGTAATCATCTGTACAAAACGGAAGACGAGGTGGTGATGTCATTGTTGCTGTTGACTCGTATACGTGTACGCTGACATGCGTACGGACTGAGAAGCAGCACTGTGCACATGTGTGTGTGTGTAAACAATGTAAATACGGTCGCTGTAAAGGCATGTACAGACAAGCTGGCCGCGTGAAGGATGCACGTGCATGTTGCCATCGCCCTCGCCCGCGCCTCGTGGTCAATGTGTATGTGCACACCTGCGTACGCGTACGTGTCTGTCTCCCCCCTCTCTGCGTGTATGTATGTATGTGTATGTATGTATGTGTATGTGTGTGTGTGTGTGTGTGTGTGTCTACAATCGTATACACTACGTGTACGACTACGTCATGTTGTTTTTTGTATGTATGTATGGGCTGTTGTGTGAAGGCGTAAAAAAACAAGCACATAAAAAGCATACGCACACATACACACATACGATGACAGACATGCTTGCATGCACCAACTTGTCATGCCGTTTGTGCTGCGTCGTACAGCAGCTTGTTGTGTCGACGTACTACGTAGCTTGTGTGCGCGTGTGTGTCTGTTTGTTGTCGCAAGATTGTCGTAACAAGTAGACGACGACGCGTCTGTTGTGCTCGTTGTGGACAAGATGCGTGCGAATGCACAGTGTCACAGTAGCCGCAACACGAGCACAAAGTACGACGCGGGTGTCCTATCGTGTGACACGTATGCAGCGCGGCACGACACGTCGCTAGCCGCGATCGAAGGCGTGGCTGTAGCGCGCGCGGCGTGTCACTCTTCGCCGCATGCGCAGCCGAGGCGTGACGCAGCACGCGGCGGCGCACACAACAACAGCAGCCGTAGTACTAGTAGCAGTAGTGGTCATCATAGTTACTGCAGCAGCCGCAGCAGCAGCAATAGCAACAATAACACGCATGCAACAAACGACGGCAGCCGAAGCAGCAGCGGTGGCGGAGGCGACGGCGGCACCAATGTGCTTGCCGTGTCGCCGCTGTCATCGACGCAGTGTCGGCTCGTCGCAGACGGTGCGGTGTTTGTCGAGGGTGCAGATGGCCGACCGGTCACCGCGCGCGCACCTCGCTATGCTGCCGCAAGGCCAACGACAGCAGCAACAACAACAACGAGTGGGGCAGTCGCGCCACGGCGACGATGGCACGAGGACAAGGAGCGTGACACGCCACCCGCCACTGCATCTGCAGGGCCGCGCTGTACGTCACAGGACGACCACAGGCTCTTGTCCGACTATTTGTGGTGTGCGCACGCGAGCGAGGCGGCACCGGCGCCAGGGACGGTGGCAGCGCCACGTCACACGACACCCGTCGTTGCTCACGCCACGACGCGGACAAGCGGTGTACGCACACCCTTGACGGTGCCGTACGCTAGCGACGATGACCGCGGCAGCGGTGGCGGTTGTGGCGTTGTGTACACGGCGTCACCAGCGCACGTGCCGCGCGCTGGCACGCCGGCGCGTGTGTCGTGTGGTGCAGCGAGGGCGGTGACGGTGGTGCCATCGTGGACCGGCGACGATGGTCGCCCGCCCGTGTGCACCCCGTCGCCCGCCACCACGCCGGCGACTACGATGACGCCCGTGTCCTCGTCGCCGCCGTCACCACCCACCATGTCGCGGCATTCGTTGTGGCTGTCGCACCTGTGCGCGTTGCGTGGCCCGAGCACGCGCAAGTCATGCGTGCGCGCCGACCACTACCCGAGCACTCGTGCGAGTGCGATGCGCGAGTGGCTGGCACAGCACGACGCACACGCGCTACAGCGCCCAACGTCGGCCATTGTCACGACAACGCGTCGCGCACCATCATCACCGTCACCGCCGCCGCTGCTGCTGCAGCCAGCACCGCCACCGTCACGGGTGCAGCGGCACCATGAGGAGCAGACTGTGCACGTGCCGCGTTCGGCAAGCAGCGTGTACGCGCAACACGCCCCCGCGCGCGGCAGCCGACGATTGCGCGTGTGTGGTGTGTCGCACTTGCACGCGGCTGCGTTGCGCACAACGCCACTGTCGACGCGCGGCGCTGTGTGCGACGCCTTTCACGCGGTGGTGCTGCGTCAGCAGCGCGCCGAGATGGCGTACTGCGCATTCAACATTCTCTGACGTACTGCCCACTCGCACTCGTGTATGTGTACACACACACACGTGCACATTCGCATTTCCTTTTACGCATGCGTGACACCTGCCTTCTGTCATTACATCCGCAACACATGTACAGAATGTATGACTAGCGTACCCGCCTTCTGATGACAGAGTTGGCAATGTACACCCGCACACAGACAAACACACACACACACACACAATCGAGTGTGTGCATGCACACACACGCACAATAGTGTGCTCTTGTTATGTGTGACATGGTGCCCTGTTTGTACTCTAGTAGTGCGCGTTGACACTGTTTGTTGTTGTCACACTTGTCCTAGTCGCACGCTAGCTTGCGCGTCGATTGCCACGCTCGCACACAAACATTGTGCTCATCGCTGCTGTTGTCGCTGTTGCGTGTGCGCACACCATCATGCTCGAGCATGCGCCCGTGACGGGCCTCACGCTCATCGTTGGCGTCTTCTCGTCGGCGCTGACAATGGACCGCTACCTGCGGCCGCTGTCGCACGCGACCGCGTCGATTGCGAGCGGCGTGGCGGCAACGGCAGCGACAACCGCGGCCGCCGCCGCCGCCGCGACGACGGCCTCGACACACTCTTCCACCTTGCTCGGCAGCTTGCTGCGCCTGTCACTTGAGTCGATCCCGTTTGGTCCGCACGGCACGTCGCTGCTGGACATGGCCTTGACAGGCAGCATCGTGTACCAGATGCGCGTCCTTGAGCGACGCTGGGGCTCGAGCGCGTTCCTAGCCTTCCTCCTCGCCGCCGCGGGCGTTGGCATTGGTGTCATGCACATGCTCGTCACTGAAAGCACGACGCCGGCGCTGAGCGTCGATGCGCTGCGCGTTGTGTCGGCGGGTGCGTCACTGGTGCCACTCGTCGCGCTCGTCACGCGGTACGTAGCGGAGGTGCCAAATGTGCACACGACGGCGCTACCCATACCACTGACACGCTTGCGCATCACCGAAAAGGCATTGGTGCTGTTGCCGCTGCTCAAGCTTGTCGTCGCGCCGAACCACGAGCTGCAGGCGTCTGACTTCAAGCGGCGAGCCATACACGTGGATATTGGTGGCTGGAATCGCCTTCTGCTCGCTCTCGTCGGCATCCTCTTCGCCGTCTTTGCGACCAAGTCGATGGTGCTGCGCTGCGGCTTGCGCGCCGTCTCGCGTTACGCCTGTCGACCGCTGCTGCTCTTTCTCGACCCGGTGCTGAACGTACTGTTTGCGACGCGCAGTCATGTGCAGCACATTCTGCCCAAGCGTCTTGCACAAGCCCAGGAAGCTGCGCAACGTGCGCGCGACACGGGCACAGCAGCAGCAGCAGCACAGCGTCTTCGCCACTACAATGCTCGCCACGTCGGCGACGACGGCGGCGACGGTGTGCGGCATTCTTCTCACCACTACCACACACGACACGACGGTGGCGCGGCGGGTGACGACGTGCTGGCGCAGCACTTGCGACAGGCGCACATGTACGACACACCACCCATCATCGCCGACGGCGGCCGCTACATGGTCGACAGCCTTGCCGGCCCCGCACTGACGGCGCCGCTGCTGCGTCGTCGCGCCGCAGCAGCGCCACCTGGAGGTGACCATGTCGACGAGCATGGCGGCAGCAACAGCAACAACAACAGCACGCAAAGTGGTGCCGAGGGCGGCGGCAGCAGTAGCGATGTGGCAATGGAGGCGGCGATTGCGCAGATTGAGGAGCTTGGCCTTGGCCTCGCGCGCGCGCAGATTGCACACGCACTTACTGCAACGCACGGCGACGTCAATGCCGCGGTGCATTTGCTCATGGACGCATAGCGCTCGACTAGATGCACACACACATGTATACACATACACGCAGACACACACATACACGCACACATACAAAGCGCGGAGGGATGGAAAGTATGCTGTTGTGCAGGCCTGTTGTGTGTGTATGTGTGTGATCGAAAACAAACATGGCGTCACGTCGTGCCCTGTTGCGATGCAATGTGTATGTGTACATATTTTGTACTGCATGTCAAGTCACACCAGTTTGTTAGCGTAAGTGTACACACACACACACAATCACACACACTCAATCACACACAAACGCACATATATACATACGTTTGCACACATACACGCGTGTCAACCTTGTGCAAGCATGTCGTCGACATCGACGTCAGCCGAGCACAGCACGGCCGCACCGCATACCCGGCGCACAACATCGACGTCAGCGCAGGCAAAGAAGGCGACGACGACGACGAAGACAGCAGGAGCAATTGGCGCCCCGGCGGCGGCGGCCGTAGCAACAGCAGCCGCCACGGTGACGGCGGCGACGACGAAGCGCATCGATGGCGCGGCGACTGCCACGTCGTCGTCGCCCGCGCGTCCACTAACGTCGACTCCTGTCAGCACAAACACATCCGCGGCACAGCCGCACGCCGCGCGAACGATGGCGTCGGCAGCGGCGCTCGTCACGACGGCTCAGCAACGAGTGACGCGTTTGCTTGGTGCCGTGTCGGCGACGGTGCGTGCATGGTGTGCACAGCACAAGCGCACACTACTGCTTGCGGGTGCTGGCGTCAGCGCGTGTGTGGCGCTGCGGGGTGGCTACCTGGTGTTGCGCGTACTGCGTCAAGCACGCATGGCGACGTTTCTGCGCGGCCTCGAGCGCGACGTGGTACACTTGTTTGTGCACCCCCGTTGGTCGCATGGCCCCAACCTGTTCCCGGCGTGCGTCAAGGTGGAGACGTTCTTGCGACTCGCCAACATACCGTACATTGTGCACTTCACCAATGACTCGACGCTGTCGCCCAATGGTCGGCTGCCATTTATCGTCTACAATGGCACGGCGCTCGCAGACAGCGAGTTTGTCGTGCAGTATCTGAGCGAGCAGTTTGCCGTAACTCTTGACCGCGCCCTGACGCCCGAGGCACAAGCCAAGGGGGTATTTGTGCGGCACCTCGTCGAGACGTCGTTGCACTATGGCCTCATGCGCGCCACCTATGTCGACCACCCGCAGTTCATGACGCGCGTGTTTGCCGACGAGTTTGGCCTCGAGCCGCTCGTTGCGGGTGTGGTTGTACGCAGCATACGGTCCATGACGATCTCGCAGCTGAACACGATTGGCTACGGCGACTTGCGCCAGACCTTGTACGAGGAGGAGCTCATGCGTGACGTGCGCGCCATTGAGACGCTGCTAGGCGAGGGCGGTGCGGGGGCGTACGTGTGTGGCAGCCGCACACCATCCTCGTACGACTGCGCCGTGTACGCGTGGGTGCACATTTGCATCGAACTCGGCGAGTGCGGCAACGCCGCGCTGGCGTATGCGGCGCGGAGTCGTGTGCTACGCGACTATGTGCAACGTGTCACGCAAGTTGCGTTTCCTGACATGGCACAGCTGCACACGAGCGCGCCAACACAGCGCTTCACGCAGCCGCGCCACGCTGTGGTGCACGCAGCAGGCACGGTGCGAAGCAAGCGTGCTGCATAGTCGACTGCACATATACGTGTACAAGAAACACACACACACACGACAAATATATATATGTGTGTGTGCGCACATGCATGCAAGCGACAAGAAAAGGAGCGGGGCAAAAAGGCGCGCGTGCGTTGATCAGCTGGTGACGTGTAGTTAGCAGCCGGGTGCGCCGCAAGACGAGTATGGGGTGGCGCACGCACGACGAGTAACGGAGCACACGTGTGTGTGTGTGTGTGTGTGTGTGTGTGTGTGTGTGTGTGTGAGCCTTGTGTTATATGTATACATCTGTAGCTGTGTGTGTGGATACACACAAGAGCACGTGCACACACACACACACATATATACAGGTTATTGGTAGTGTAGTTGTAGCAGTCGCACAAGTGTCTATGATGATGCATTGTTGCTGTACCGCGACGAACATGCTTACAAGTACGCGTGTGTACGTGATGTAGTCTTGCCCACACCACGCATGTACACATACACACGCACATATATATGCACGCGTATCGTCATCATCATGTACCTTCTTATGTTGTCTCGTTTTGCGTAGCAAGCGGATGGGGGCATCTCGTGCAAGCGAGTACGAGAGCACACGCACAAGGGCAAGACGCGCCGCCGTGATGCCTGTGCATGCACGCAGCATGTTGTCTGACACAAGTACACGATGCACAAGCGCACACGTACATGTGTGTGTGTGTGTGTGTGTGTTCTTTATCAGGCTGTTGCAGCCGCGCATGTGTCTTTTCCCTTACTTGTTGTTGTTGTTGTGTTCGCGTAACTGTTGCACATGACTACAATGTAGACACACAATACACACACGCAAGCATACACGCGCGCAAAACGACACGACGTTCACATACACGACGTTGTCATCGTGCGTAACATGTACCCGAAAGTGGCGGCTGGCATCGTGCTTGCCTCGCTCGCCTGGCTTACACCCATGCTCAGCATACGCACATACCACAGCGTGTACGTGAAAACAAAGCAAACCGACACCAGCGCGCATGTGTAACACACACATACACAAACGAACGCGACGAGCACACGCACTACAGAGTACACGACAGCACAAGAAGGACATGCTGTCGCTGCGCGATGCAACACTCTCACAGTGCGCACATTCTACTGCCGTTGCATCAAGTCATCGATGCGAGATGAGCGTGCGCGCATGCATCACCATCGACCGCGACATAATGCAAGCAGTAGGCACAAAGGCAATACACAAGACACACACACACACACATACATATACACGCATACACGCACTTGTATACATATATGTATAAACACAAACAGCGTGAGAACAAATATATATTTATACATATGTTTTGTTCATGAAGGCACATACAAGGAAACAAGTCACCACGGCGTGGCAACTCACACACAACGTATCACAGATACTTCACAGAGCATACATGCAAGTCACGCATCGGACAAGGGCTAGCAAGAGTAGGCGAATACAAGGTAGTAAAGCGAGAAAGCAGTAGTAGCAGGAGCAGCAAAAGTCAAACAACAGATCAGCAAAGTCAAGGTAACATGACAGAAAAAAAAAGTAGCAACGCATAAAAGACACGTACACAAATCAATCCACACAACAATACATGCATGTGCGTGCATGTCGATGATCATAACATGCTTGCACATGCAAAACAGCAACGACACAAACACAACAGACAAACTAACACAAAAGCAACACACACGCACACAAAAAAAACACAAACACACACACACACATCAGCATGACGCACAACCGTGTCGAGAAGCAGGCGGCAAAGCAGGCCGAGCACGCCACAGCGCGACACAATGAAAGCCATCCCGAACGACATGCTGAGCAGGTGTCCGCGCACGGCACACAGCAACCTCGACATGCCGAGCCAACAGAGCGTGAGCAGCACAAGCATTGCAAACACGATCACGCACACAACGAAGACAAAAACCGCGACAAGATCAAGGGGCAAGCAGCAGATGCCATGCGCAAGGCTGACGCAGCGTACGTTCGCTATAGCGAGACGGGAGACATGTAGGGATGCGTGTGAGCATGTATGCCATGCAGCGACACAAGACATATATGCACAACTGTCTGCAGCACATTTATAGGCAGAAGCAATTGACGTCGACTGCGCAGACAACTGTGTATATACATAGGCAGGCACAGCAAAAACAAGTAAGGTCAACAAATCCGTTCACATATCCTATACACATTCGTGCTCAAAAAAACATATACACAATGCGCACGTAAACAAAAAGTGAGCACCTAGCATACATGGCGTGATATGCAGACAAACAAAAGAAAACATGGACGCAAAGGCAAAGCAAGCACAAATGCAAACAAAGTCAATAGGAAAGGCGACAATGTGCATAATGTTAGTACATATACACAACAACTACGACTACACTTTATCATACAACAACAAACTATACAAAACGAAAGGATGCAACATACCATACACACACACAACACAAAAAGTGGCAAAAGGCAAAGCCACCAGTGTACTGCAAATGCGCAAAGGCAATACGCAAAATATATATACAGGCACAACATCAACTAGGTGACGTGCATGACTGCTACAAACTAACAACGATAACAAGCGAACACAACGCTAACTATGTACACTTATACAGTTTCTTGCACAAAAAACCGAATGCAAATGCAAAAAAGAGAAAACAATGCGAGCCTTTGCATGTCATAGATATGTTACAATTACAAACACATACACAAAGTCGATACAAAACAACAATACAAACATACTTACTTACCTTCAGCGACACCAAAACTGACGCCTGCGTGCGGGAAAGTGACAATTGTAGGGCAGTCGCACTCATGTTCGCCTGGCGTGTGCCTGTTGCGGCGTTCGCACTGCGACACCGTGCAGCAGTTGTCGCCGGTGTGGCTGCTGGCGTCGTCGCTGTTACGTTAGCGTACAAAGTTGCAACACGGCCTACAGCACATCAACGTTTGAGTGCACTCATTGCAAAGCACAAGCTTGCGGACGGCAAACATCCCGTTGTACACTTGTACACATTTCCACAGACTATGCTCGCGCCAAGTATGACACCGTTTGGTGTCAGTGTGGAAGCATTTCTCAAGCTGACTGGTATTGAATATGTAAAACACTTTATCATGGACGCAAGCGTTTCTCCGTCTGGACGTCTTCCGTTTGTGATTGTCGACGGTGAATGTATTGACGACTCAAGTCACATCATGCGCATTCTAGGCGCCAAATACGGTGCTGACCCTGACATGACGCTGTCACAAACGCATGTGGCCATCGCAAAAGCCTTGCGAGCTACCATTCACGGGAGCATATTGCCGCTTGTTATGCGTAGTATGTTCGTCGAGGACACTAAAAATAGTGTTATTCCCTTCGTGGCAGCAGCGATTGGGCTGCCTCGACCGTTGCAACCACTAGTATCTCGCATCATGCGTCGTATGATATGTCACACTTTACACGCCAGCGGACTTGACAAACTTACACAAGAGCAGCTCGTCTGTGTTTGTATACGCGACTTGCAGGCTATCGAGACGCTCTTACAAGCGCATCCTTACTTGCTGGGCAGCAAGCCAACAAGTATCGATTGCGTGTTGTATGGTGTCCTGCTAGCCCCATACCGCTTATATTTCCTTTCAGGCAATCATGGCGAGCATCGCCAGATTCGTCCAGTCACCGACGGGGCGCGGTTCCATCAAGAGAATTTGCTCGCTGGTGAGATGCACATGCTTACATCTTCAACATCGTCAGGTGTGTACATAAATGAAGCGATTCAGTATCTGGTTGATAGTCCCGAGCTGGGTAGCTTTCTACAGCGTATGTCGCAAGACCTGTTCCCACAACTTGACAAGACGCTTGCGCCGTCATCACCGACACGTGCACAGCGCGACATTGACGTACTAGCAAGGCAAGCCAGTAAGCTAAAGCGTCAGCTTGAGCACCATGCTGCTGCGGCATGATAAAGTGTGCACTGTTTGACGACGTGCAAATGTAAAAAAGAAAACATCAACATCTCCAGCATGCACAGGTGACACGCAATCACACATACTTCCGTGATTCTCTGCACTTGTCGCTAGGTCAACACACGCACACACCAGTGCGCAGCATATGTATATGTGTGTGCGCGCTTTATGTACGAATGCTTGCTAGCTACGCACACCTGTGCAGTGCCGTACACTGCAATGCTTTTGCAGTACGCGTAACACAACAAGCGTGTTTGCATACAACAAAAAGTAGCGTATGCACGTTTGTGTATGTGTGGTCGTTGCAGTCATGTATTGCTGTGATGAAGATGCGTTACAATCAAAGACAGTGTTACCAAACATATCAGAAACAAATGTGCGCGACGTTGACTTGTCGAACATTTTTATACACATATATACACGGTACGTATCGTTTTTGAAAACAAGCTTTGCTGTGACAATGGAGCAACTCTTTAGGAGTGCGTAGCACAGCTTGACTATGTTTTGCACTACATGAACGCTGTACGGTTGAACAATGACTGCCTCTTTTACCATGTGATAGGGTGTTACAATGTCCTTTGTTTGCTGATTGACAACAGATGTAGTATGCATGAGCAGTCTTGTACGATTTCTGCAACAGCTCACACTACTGTGAAAGATAAACGTGGCATCATGTCATCTACTACACCTACAAGTCAGCCAGTCTTCACGGTAGAGTCATTCACACCAGTGTTCATCTCAGCATGGGTGAAGGAAACGGGCATGTGCAGCATCTGCAGAAATCAGGTTGAGGGCCCATGTGTTGCATGTCAATCAATGTCAGATAGCACAACCAACGATTGCAGTATTGCATGGGGAGAGTGTGGTCATGCTTTCCATGCGCACTGCATTCAGCGATGGCTCAAAACGCGCAATGTTTGCCCTCTTGATAATCAGTCGTGGAAAGATAAAGACGACTGGAATGCTGCCGGGTCGTAGTGGCAATGGAGTTGCGTGTCATAGCATATACGCGTTGCCGGCATGCATAGCAGCAGTAACGTCCTGCTAGCTGTTTAGGGTGCATGCGCTGCTGCGTCATATAATTTCATCAATATTGTGTTGACTACAATGACATTTTTTATATTTAGTCTAGTATTGCATCGAGGTAGGTAGGGATTCTGTAAGTGGTTGTATTGATACGTAAACTCAGCGACATACCCCACTGACACTATGTTGCGTCGCGTATTGGCACGATTCGGGTTGAGTCGCGCATATCCGGTCATTGATCACACCTATGACTGCGTGGTTGTTGGTGCTGGAGGATCCGGTTTACGCTGTGCAATGGGTGTGGCAGCCTCTGGGTACGATGTGGCGTGCATTTCAAAGTTATACCCGTCTCGCTCGCACACTATTGCTGCCCAAGGTGGTATTAATGCCGCGCTAGCGAACTGCGAGGAGGATGATTGGCGCTGGCACGTATATGATACTGTCAAAGGATCGGACTGGTTGGGTGACCAGGACGCCATTCAGTATATGTGTCAAGAGGCCCCTTGTGTCGTCAGTGAACTTGAAAGTATGGGCTTGCCTTTCTTGCGGACGAAAGATGGCTTCATATACCAACGCGCGTTTGGTGGCCAGTCGATACATTACGGCGGCAAGCAAGCGCGGCGTACGTGCGCCGCGTCAGATCGCACTGGTCATGCGATGCTTCACACGCTGTACGGCCAGTCGTTTCAGTACGGTGTAAACTTCTACAACGAGTACTATTGTCTTGATCTGATGATGGACAATGGGTGCTGTCGTGGCGTGATGGCCATGTGCATGGACGACGGCACGATGCATCGTTTTCGTGCGAAGTACACTGTGCTCTGCACGGGTGGCTATGGCAGAGTGTACTTTACAACAACAAGCGCAAAAAGCTGCACCGGTGATGGAAGCGCAATGGTGGTGCGGGCTGGCTTGCCTGCCGAGGACATGGAGTTTGTGCAGTTTCACCCGACTGGTATATATGGACCAGGTGTGCTCATCACGGAAGGTGCACGTGGCGAAGGTGGCTACTTTGTCAACAGCGAAGGTGAACGATACATGGAACGTTACGCACCAAAGGCGAAGGATTTGGCTAGTCGTGACGTCGTCAGCCGCGCGACGACGATGGAGATACTGGCTGGTCGTGGGTGCGGCCCAAAGAAAGACCATGTACTTTTGCAGCTGCATCACCTTGATCCTGAAATGTTGCATAAGAAGTTACCAGGCATATCTGAGAGTGCACATATTTTTGCTGGAGTTGACGTCACAAAGGAGCCAATTCCAATTGTGCCAACGGTGCATTACTCGATGGGAGGTGTGCCAACACTATGGACAGGTGAGGTTGTGAGCCCACGCAACGGCGACCCTGATGCAATTGTTCCAGGCTTGCTTGCAGCTGGTGAATGTGCGTGTGCAAGTGTACATGGAGCAAATCGCCTTGGTGCCAACTCACTCCTCGACATTGTTGTCTTTGGCAAGTCGTGTGCGAACACGGTGATATTCAATCTGACGAAGGAAGGTCGTACACAGCCAGAGCTGCCGCGTGACGCTGGTGAGGTGTCTATTGCTGATCTTGATCGCATTCTCAACAACCCCGGTGACATTCCCATTGCGCGTATTCGGGAACGCATGAAGGAAACTATGGCACTGTATGCCGCTGTCTTTCGTACCGAGGACAGTATGTCAAAGGGCAAAGCAATCATCGAGGAATGTTACAGGGACTTTGCTCACGCGCTTGTACATGACAAGTCACCAGTGTGGAACAGCAACCTTATTGAAGCCCTTGAGTTGCGAAACCTGCTCACAAATGCTATTGTGACAATCAGTAGCGCACTCGCACGTAAGGAAAGCCGTGGAGCGCACGCGCGCGACGATTTCCCTGAACGCGACGACCACAACTGGATGAAGCACACGCTGGCTTACCTTGACGATAAGCTCGGCAAGGTTGATCTTGCCTACCGACCAGTGCACATGGACATGCTCACCAACGAACTCGAAACAATTCCACCGGCGAAGCGTGTTTACTAGCAAAGTGAGTAAACGTGTCCTGACCAAGACTATTTATACATATACAATTATACATACTAGCAAAATGTATTACAATACTAGTTGTAGAGGTCGAGAGGACGTCGTAAGCAGCGTGTTTATATGTAATATTGTTGTTTTAAAAAAATTTTTGCTTTGTGAAACAATAGAAAAGTGTGCGTATTTTCTTCGAGGTTTCTTGTCATACGCTTTTCGCGCAGTGTGCTTCTGCACAAATAGATGAAATTGTATACTTGTTTATGTCAAGGGCGAAATTTTGTGTATTGAAGCAGAAAAAGTGTATACATGTACGTTATATATGTTATTTGTACGTTATAGTATTGAAGAAAAAAAACATTCGTGTGATAAACCATTTTTCTTCTATATTGCAAAAGTGGTGTCATCGCGCTTCGGACATGGTGAAAGTAAAGTGCCTGAGTGAATACGCATTTATTTCCGTAGAAGCATGCTGCACGACTATCTGTGATTAGCGCATACAATTGATGATAGCGTGTTGGTGACGTTGCATGATGCGTGTACATGTGTGTACATGCAAAGTACTAAGTTGCCGATTGAGTTCTCATGAATAGCATGGCTTGTTTGCTGCTGAACGTTGTATGACTAGAATGTAGCTAGAGCAGCACTTTGCACATTGTTGCATCAATGAAGCACACTTGCATAGGGCTTTCCACCACGACGACATGAGCGGGCAACGTTTAGTTTAGGTGTATTGCATTCAGCACATGCTGCAGCAAACAGCAAGCTTGCAGCTAGTGGGCCGTTGAGCACAAGGCAGAGTACATCAGCTGCAGATATGCTGCCGGCAGCACCTACCCTACTCGAGGATACAGCTTCTCACGTACACATATTGATATATCAATGGCCACTGCCACCTCTAGAGTATGTGCATATGTGTATGTGTGTTTATACATTGACACTGTACGCGCAATTGTTTTTTGGGGGTGTTCATATAATAATCGTTCACAATTACTTGGTAGTCAACGCGTCTGTTGCAATTTCTGATGCAGACAACCAGTCCCGTAGAGGAAACTATAGCATGCTGTTTCGCAGATGCCTTGACAGTCGTGTAACAAAGCTACATGACAATGTTCTAAGTGAAACTTTCAGTCCTTCTTGGCGTTTTGGCGCAGCGTGTGATGCGGGCTGTTGAGTAGCTGTACATTTTTATGATATGCATTGTGTCCTCTGTTTGGGAAGGCTACGCAAAAATGTGTAGTGGCATGCGCGACACTGCTAAGTATGTACACTATTCGTGCTCCTTTGCGTGCACATCGTGCGTTTGTTGCTCAATCCTGAGTTACGAAGCTTTTTCTATATTCCGCTGCCGTGTGCTGCACTGGAATGTGCAATGTAGGTGTCTTACATCGAAGTGCAAGATGGGACATCAGTGACTTTCGTTTGATCAGAAAAACTTTGTGTTTATGTGTGTGTGTTTACCGTCTCATCGATAGCTGCCTTTGCGTTCCGCTTCTCGGTATGAGGCTGAGTGCGTTGCCATCGGCGTAAATGTGCACAAGAGACACGCATAGTTTCTTTGCTTGCAGTGAATAAGGTACTTATCATGTTCTGCTTTGACTATGGTAATGTGTACGTACTCGTAACGAAACGAATACATGCAAACAACTATATTGTTATAAATGTGTACATGTGCGTGCTGAGCACATTTTCTTTCTAGCTTTTGCATGCAGCGCACGTTCACACATGAACATGTCCAGTGCGTCGGAAGTTGCAGTGCCATGGGTGGAAAAGTACCGACCACGTACGATGGCTGATGTTGTTGGCAATCCTGAAGCAATATCGCGGTTACAGGTTATTGCAGCAGAGGGTAACTTACCAAATCTGCTCTTGTGCGGTCCTCCTGGTACAGGCAAAACAACTAGTATGCTGTGTTTAGCACGTGATCTGCTTGCTCCAGTGAGTTCAGGCGTAAGCGACGACGCAGCGCGTGAGATACTCAGAGATGCAGTGCTTGAGCTAAACGCTAGTGACGATCGTGGGCTAGACGTTGTGCGCGAGAAAATCAAATTGTTTGCACAAACACGCAAAACGTTACCGTGTCGAGTGAGCGCCAGCAGTGCCGAAGGCAAAAACAGTATGCACGACAGATCAATTGCAACAAATGACGCAGCTACAACAATCCAGTTACATAAGATTGTGATACTCGATGAGGCTGACAGCATGACGCCCGCAGCACAACAAGCGTTGCGGCGCACGATGGAGTTGCATAGTGCTACAACGCGTTTTGCGTTTGCATGCAACAACAGCAATAAGATCATTGAACCTATTCAGTCACGCTGTGCAGTCGTGCGCTTTAGCAAATTGAGCAACGTCGACATTCTTAAGCGTATCTTACACATGATACAATCGGAAAGCGTTGCATATACAGATGATGGATTGGAAGCCTTGCTTTACCTAGCAGAAGGCGACTTGCGACAGGCAACAAACGCATTGCAAGCAACATACACCGGCTACGGCATGGTCAACGCCGACAATGTATTCAAGGTCTGTGACCAGCCACATCCTGTCCTGGTGGAAAACATAATGATTGCATGTCTTGCGAAGCGTGACTTGAGTGAAGCACATGTTGAGATGAACCGACTTCTTGGTAGAGGATATGCTCCATCTGATGTTATCGCGACGTTTTTCAAAGTGGCACAAACAAACGTGCGTCTCTTTCGCAGCGAATTGCAGCAGTTACAGGTGCTCAAAATTATGAGTGAGACGACAATGCGCATTGCTGAAGGTGTTGGCTCACCGTTGCAACTTGCAGCGATGCTTGCACGTATTGTTACTTTCATCACTGTGAGCAATGCCGGTGATGCAGAGGTATCATAGAGCGCGTACATACGATAAGTGATGTCACGTCAATAAAAATATTGTATTTCCTTTACATATACGTACATTTGATGCTTGGAGCATCGCTTGTCCACAGATGAGACATGTACGTACATTGCCTTTTCATGCACCATGTATAAGTAAGCCAAACGACGAACACGTAGACCGTGTTGGCAACGATACACACACGTTACACAACATTGACAGCTGCGTTCGTTGGTGACACAGTTGTACGTAGGCAAACATACACACATACACACGGTTGTTGCGCACATCCACAGTCGTACGCTTCGCACAGCAAATCACGTAACGGTAGGCGACTGGGTACAAATCGCGTAACAAGGCGTTTGCGTCTAGCTATACGATCACACATACACGGTTGTGTGTCAGTCACGTAACCCTCTCAGCATACGCGACACTATGTCACTTGACATCCGTGATGGCTTTCGTGGGCGTACATTGTTCGTTACAGGAGGTACCGGGTTTGTTGGCAAGGTACTACTGTATAAACTGCTCAAGGAGTTTCCAGACGTTAAGGCCGTGTACCTGCTCATGCGGGGAAAGCACTCGCGTCGCTACAAACGTTTTTTGACACCGCAAGAACGACTTGAGCTAGACGTTTTCAGTTCCCCGTGCTTTGATCCACTTCGCACAACGGTTGGTGAGTCTGCGTGGACAACATTGTGCCGCAAGGTCAAGGCTGTCAATGGCGATATTACAGCCGACTATCTTGGTCTCTCGGCTAGCGACCGCGCCATGATTATACAAGAAACAAACCTTATTATTCATCTTGCCGCAACGGTCGATTTCAATACACGCCTCGATGCCGCGGTGCAGATGAACACTCTTGGAGGTTTGCGTGTCTTGGCACTAGCTAAGGCCTGTCGTCGTCTCGAAGCAATGGTACACATCTCGACGTGCTACGTTAACTATGCTCGGCAAGGTGACGAGGCAGTGAACGAAGAACGCATTTATGATGCGTCGTTTGACGCTGAGCAGGTGTGCAAGTACATCTTAGGAATGCATGAAAGCGAGGTTGCACGTGAGGGCAAAGAGTTACTGCGTCGTTACGGGTTTCCGAACACATACACGCTCACAAAAAACATCGGTGAGCGCCTCATTGAACGCTACAAGGGTGACACTCCTCTTGCAATTGTTCGACCATCTATTATTGGCTGCAGCTTGTTCGAGCCGTTCCCTGGTTGGGTTGACGTTCTGACGGCTGCTGGCGGATTGCTGCTGACGAGCGCTTTGGGCGTTGTGCGCGAGATCGTCTGTGATGAGAACATGGTGGCAGACGTTGTCCCTGTCGATTTTGTCGTCAATGTGATATGCAAGGCACTGTTCAAGGCACAAACAGACTACCATGCTCGTAAACAGCATACACAACATCTTGGCAATCGAATGTCACAGCTCGCAAACGACGATGCTCACGGTGTGCATGAAACTGAGTCCATGGCAACGACTTCGCCAACAGAAGCGACTACAAAAGCAAACAGTGCAAAATCGTCACACGCTCACGTCCGTGCTCCTATGCTATACGACAACAATTGCACCGCTGCTGCTCATACTTCCACTGCTATGCTGCCAGCACTCGCTGCCAAGAGCACCACGGACAGCGTGCCTGTGAAAAGTGCGACAACCACAACCAGTAGTCATTCACCGTTAGCAACTGCCGTCGCATCTGTTGTTGCCAATGTGACAGCCGGTGCCTTGACGGCGTCTCGCGACCATGCTGCAGTTGTCAGCAAAGTTGTTACGGACACAAAGCAATCGTCCTCGTCTCGAGCTCGTTTGGACTGTGAAAGCGTAGAGCAGCAAAGTCAACGCTTGAGCACACAACCCACCGCTCACGCAAGCATCGAACCATCTCCTATATATCAAGTGTCGACTACTGGATCACGCAACGCTGTGACGTGGGGTCGTCTTGCTGAGGCGCTTCGCTTGTATATCAACAGCGTCGATGCACATCCGAAAGCTATGGCACCGTGCAATGTGGTTCTTACAACGTCAAACATCTACTACATGCTGCGCTATCACCTCCTACGTTACGCGCCTTACCTAGCGTTACAGGCATTGCTACAGCTGCCTGAGCCAGTCGGTACACCGGAGCGGCGACGCGTTGTCGAGCGGCTGGGTCGTGCACTGCGACGCGCACATTTGTTGAACAATGAGTTTCACGACTTTGTCATGCACGAATGGTACTTTGACAACAAAAATACAGTTGCTCTTGACACAAACCTGAACGACTACAGCAAGCGAGCATTCTTATATGATCCGCACGCAATCAATTGGCGAGCTTACACACAACTGTATACGTATGGCATACTCAAGCACATTGTACGTGATACCGGAAGCCTGCCTGTGCCTGTGACGCCGCCATCGGCAACTGAGTTGCTACAGCGCGCCTCAATGTTATAGTATGCACATGGGATAGCAAGAAAGTGATTAAGTAAATAAATGGTGACCCGAAAGAAGAGAGTGAGTG